>JALBZZ010000732.1:0-16013 GCA_038051095.1 Globisporangium irregulare
CGATCGTGGCACCGTTGATCGGTGGCGTAGCGGGCGGCGGGCTCTACAAGTTGATGGTGGAGATGCACCACCCATCGTCCTCTCAGCGCCAAGCCAATGCGCTTGGCCAAGTTTGAGCTCCCAAGTGTTTCCTAGACAGACACGCATAACTGTACAAATCTTACATACACCTTTGTGTTCATGAGTATCAATCTAACTCGCATCAAATAATATATCTTCATCACTCTGTGTCTTGATCAATAGAGGAGCACTGCGAGTTGCACGTTGCTTTGACATCTATTAACCAGTGACCAGAACGCTATACCCGTAACTGAACCGGTTTATCTATGGATCAGTTGCCATACGTGGGAGTCGCAAAGGTCGCATCCAGAATTGCACTGCAAATCCAGACTTGCCGCGGAGACAGACACACACGCGCTTTGGTTGACAGAGAGACCGAGCGATAGCCAATTCATACCTGATGGCGGCGAACAGCAATCCGTCCAAGAAGCGGTCTGCGACTGTGTTCTCGCGCGATGAGATCGGCGTCGAGCAGCTGCAGTCGCTCAAGGAGAAGTTCGCGGACGGCGACCTGAACGAGAAGGAGTTCGTCAGTCTCTTCCGCGAGATCATCGACTCGTCGCTGAGCGAGACACAGCTGACCGAGCTGTGCGTAGCTTACTTGCGTGCCTTGAGCATTAGCGATAGCCCTCGAGCTCACAGAAAGACCCTCCTGCGCTTGTTTCCTTGTGCCCTGCCTCAGGTTCCAGAAGATTGACGCGAACTCCGATGGTACAGTTGACTGGGACGAGCTCACAAATGTACGTTGGCTTGGCTTGCGCTCAACAATCATACGCCATAGTTGCTGACGTTGATCTTGCCGCTTTGTTTGCCTTTTCTTCATCACTCTGCCTCTGTCCAGTAGTACATGTTCCTCAGCGGCAGCGACAATGGCTCCGAGTTCATCGGCGACGACTGCAATTCGTACTACGAGACGTACCAACCCGACAAACTCGGCGATCATGGCGCTTCAGACGGAACTAGTAGCGGCAGCAGCAGTAGCGGGGGTGGTAGTAGCAGTGGCGGTGGCAATGAAGGCTCGGCTGTCCGTCCACAGAACCACCACAAGGACATTATCACGCGGGTGCTGCGACTCGAGAAGTCCTATCTGTACCTGACCGCGAGCAAAGACGGCAGCGTGCGCACGTGGAACGCCAATACGATGGCGTTCCAAAACACGATTACCACGGGCAAGAACTGGCTCACGGACTGCTGCGTCATGCGGCGCTCGAACCGTCTCGCAGTCGCGTCCATGAACCGCACGCTCGGCATCTATGACCTCAACTCGAACCAGCTCATCGGCGAGATCAACGAGTACTCCAAGAAGCAGTGCATCCCGCTGTGTCTCGAGTACGTCGAGAAGCCCTCAGACGACCGTGAGGCGCTGGTGATTGGCGACGATACGGGTGGCATCACGGTGATGACCTGCTCGAACCAGTGGATGGCGTGCGACGGACGGTCGACCACGAGCACGGCCGCGAGTTCTTCCGGAGGGTCTATCAGCAGCGGTGGCGGTGGCGTGAATAACCCGGTAAATGCCTCTGGGAGTGCGTCTTTAGAAGCCCAGGGCTTCTCCTCGAGGACCAAATTCAAGAAGCACACAGACTGGGTCACGCGCGTGAAATGGGTCAACGACATCCGCGCGATCGTCGCCACGTCGCTGGACACCAACATCTCGATCATCGACATCGACCGTATGGTCGTCAAGTTCGAGTACAACCGGCACAAGAAGGGCGTGTTCGACCTAGTCTGGTGCTCCAGCACGCGGCTGATCGCGAGCTGCGGTATGGAGCGCGACATCTCAATCTGGAACCCGTACTCTTCACAGCGGGCGGTGGCGACACTACGCGGCCACACCTCCTCGGTGCTGCACCTCGCGAGCGATGACGACAACTACCAGCTCATCTCGGCGTCGTCCGATAACACTTTCAAGGTCTGGGACGTGCGCAACCAGCGCTGTCTACAGACCTTTGTGGACCGGTACAAGAGCACTGGCGGCTCGGAGAACCGCATCTCAGCGCTGCTGTACGACTCAAAGTACCCGTGCTTGATCAGCGGCACGACGCATCTCACGCGCTGGCCGTTTAAAGTACAGCCGGACGAAGAGCAGGAAGACGAGACCAAGGAGCGCTCCATGTGCATCGCGTCCTACAACAGCGTCTTCCACCAGGTGGTGACAGCCGAGATGAGCTCTGAGTCGATCGTCAAGACGTGGAGTGTAAGTCAATGCGTGGGTTTGACCTAAAGGTACGTGAGCTGGTTCAAAACCGCTCACCTTTGCTGTTGGTATTGTGATTTGATCTGTAGGCCGAAACTGGAGACGAGATCTGCAGCTTTGCGAACGCGCATCGCCAAAGTCCAGTGACCGCGATCTCGTTCGACTACCCTGGACGTCGACTTCTCACGGGTGGCCACGATGGGAATCTCTTGAAAATGTGGAACTTCAGCAACGGCGCGCTCGTCAAACAGTTTCTCAAACACGAGGACTCGAGCTCGACCGCCGCGGCGGCTTCTTCGTCCTTCTCTGGTACAGCGACGGCTTCAAAACTTGCAGCGTCTACCTCGGATGAGCTGACTGGAGTGGACGCTTCATCTTCGTCCGGTGGACTCGCTGCATCGTCTCCTACGAAGCGAAAAGTGCGCAACATCATGATGCTTCCGGCGTCATTCGGCATCGACCAGGAAGGACGACGCGGTGGTCCGATAGAGAATGTGGACTTGCCGTCGCCCACAAAGCTGCGTCTTGAGCGCGGACACGATGATCCAACGCCGCGAGAAACCGCGACGTCGCGAAAATGGTCGATTGATGCAGCAGCCACTGCAGCAACGTTATCTTCTCCCATCACCGTTACCAGTCAAAAAGGACCAGCGACAGAGACTATTGACAGCTTGCCTTCGTCGAAAGAAGTGACGGCAGCAACTCCGCGGCCTAAGAAGAACCGCTATCGCCAGCAAGAAGTGACCAGCATCCTCGATATCGAGCGCAACCTGCGCGTCGGCATGGGTGATTTCATCTGCCAGCGATTCGTCTGCTCGGTTGGATGGGACCGCAACGTGTTTGTCTGGGCGGACAAGAACGACGAGTCCGAGGCGCTTCCGATCCACATCCTGCCCAACAAGCGCACGCTGAGCTCCAACCCGACGAAGTACCACTCGATGGATGTTCTTGCACTGGTGTACATCCCACCAGCGTACATTGCGACTGCGGGTCTGGACGGGAAGATCCTGCTCTGGTCGCTCAACTCGGGCGAGTACGTCTCGAAGCTCCACCAGAGCGCGGGGTCGATCGACACCATGTTCTACGCGCAAAAGCTGGAGGTGCTCTTTGCGAGCGGCGAGAACGGGCAGCTCGTGTGCATCGATCGGTCCATGACGACCCAGGCGGTGATCAAACTGGAACATCCGAAAGATGAGGCGATCACGGCGCTTCGCTGCGACCAGACCAACACACACCTCGTGACAGGCGATGCCGCCGGGTTCGTGAAGCTCTGGGACTTGAGCATCGCCCCCGAGCACGAAGGCGTGCTCCTCGACTATTGCTGTCACTGGCGACTCGGTCCTGCTCGCGTGCTCTGTGCGGACTTCATCGAGAACGGTCGCGTCTCGGAGCTGTATTTGCTCTTGGCGTGCGGGAACGGGGAGGTGAGTGTCTGGACTTTGGACGGTGTGCTCGTTGGCTGCTTTGGCAAACACCACGCGTGGCAACTTGGCCGTCCGTCGTCGTACGCAGCGAGTGCGTCAAGCTGCGTGTGGCCAGATACGCCCTTGGATCCACCGCCGCAGAAGCAGCTTATCCGCTGCTACGCGGTCGCGACGCTCAACTCCAACGGGAACGAGGCAAAAGAGACCTTTTTGCTCGAAGACTCGATGCCAAAGCCTGGCGAAGTGTGGATCTGCGTCTCGGGCCATCGCATGCGTGTGATGAGCATGAACGCTAAGAAGCAAGAAAGCAGCAACAGTACCAATAATGGCGTTGCGGGCAGAGCAGGAGGTGAGGCAAGTGGTGGCAACATCAGCAGTAGCACCTGGACGAGCAGTAGTGGCTTTGGAGCGAGCAGCAAATCCATCATGGGTAGTTGGAGAGATAGCAGGAGCAGCGAGGGCAGCAGCAACAGCAACAGTAACAACGGCGACTCTGGTAGCATGCGAGAATCGCTCTCGTCACTGCAATTTCTGCAACAAAAGCTCTCGGAGAACGCTGTCGACATCACGGAGCTGATCACGGTGGTCAAAGTCACGCGCGGAGAGGTGAGTCCAGCAACGCATTTGCTCGTTAAACTCAGGTTACGAAGCTTAGCATCTCAGAACCACTCACCTCTGACTCACCTGCGTGTATCGTGTAGATCTCGTGCTGGGATGGCAACGGATGCAAGACACCAGTGTTGAAAGTGATCGAAATGAGCGACTTCGTGCGCAAAGCCGGGTGGACCAAGCAGAACCTGCTCTCCCAGTTCATTGGGCGGATATTTCTGTTCGTGAAGCGCGCACTCACACCTTTCGAAAATCTTTGATCTGCTTTGTGCTTGTTTCTCATTTTTGTGTGTTTTCTTCCCTGGGCAACAATGTGATTAGTGAGGACCAGTCGTGCTTTCGCGTGAGCGCGATCTGTATGAACCTCATCGATCCAGTGAGTAGGCAGTCGAGTTTGCCCTCGCCTTCATGGGTGCTCCGCTAATATGCCTGCTTTTGTGCCTGTGTCTCGTCAGAGTAAAGTCGACAAGAAGTTGCACACGCTGGTTGACACGAACGGGTCGGCGCACGCTTTACAAACGCTGAACGACTCCATTTCGATGGCGAGGCTGAAGCGCCAAGATGCGCTCGTGGCCGCCCACAATCGGTTGCAGGCCGCTCGCCTCACAGGGAGCGCGAAGAACTCACCTCGCAAGTAAGTTGATACCTGCAGCTGCCACCAGCTCTTCGCGTCGGCTTTTGCCGTTCGGGAATGAGACCGTCGCGCTTTGTAACAAATGTTGCTTCCGCTGTGTGCTTAATTCAGACGAACGCTGGTCCCAGTTGCAATCATGAGCGACACCTCTCCGATGCCTCCGATGCAGAGCCTTCGCATTGGCGAGAGTGAAATCGATGGCATTGGTAACGGCAGCACCAACATTTCGCCAGTTTCGCCAGCGATGATCCCCACTAGTGGACCTGGCATGGCGAACATTGCGCTTTTGACGGCGGGCTCAGTGGGGATGGGGGCGAGAACACTTCCGCTGATCAAACCCCGCGAGAAGCGCGACATGGGCGGCTTACTGCCGAAAAGGTCCTCTGTGCGAACACGGCACGACCAGTCCGTTGACTTTCGGCGCATCCACAATCCGGACGACATCCCAAAGAACTTCCGCGCCGTGATCCAGCAGAAGAACAACCTGCGAGCGAACGCGGCGTCGTCGAGTTCGTCGTCAGCTAGCGGCGCCACATCAAGAGGCTTCAACGGCATCTTACCGGGATGACACGCTTAGGCTTCATTATAGTTTGCTGTCTGTACACTACATCACCGAACAGCAACTTGAACAATCAACAGTCCTAGCCTTGAGGTTGCGTAATTTTTGCACACGAATCCGGATGCTGGAACACATGGTGGCGCTTGACAGCCAATCATTTCTCTGCCCAGCAGCTGTTCGATGAGCGACCAGCAAAGCGAAAACATCCTGGTGTAGTGTAAATGCTGACGTTTACATGCTCGCCATGAGAATGTTCTCACGGACCCAGCAGCTTTGGGACTCCATACGTACCAGTTGAAAAGCGACATTCACTTTGCGGTTTCAAACCAGAAACAGTAAATCTTCACGAGTGCCCAGATATGTGATCTCTCCGATGAGAAACAGCTTGAAGGATCTGGAGCCATACACCTCCCTCCAGTAACGACCAGACGTATCACGTGCGGCTGCCAAGACAAGAGTCGGCTCATAGCGTATGATCCTCGTCCGTTGTTGCTACACAGTGGGCGGCTCTTGAGCACCGGATAACCCATCCGAACGCATGCATGCGAGTCAGCCATGCAGTCAGCAGCAGCGCATCAAGCCGTTAGGCAGTTCGATTAAGGGGTGACGAAGGGACGTCCTGAGAAATACACAGCAGAGCACAACTGTCATCACTACCGCTGAGAATAGTCCAGAAGAGATGGCGACGCGGCAGACGCGGGCGGGCGACATGGAGCGCGCGGGTCCTCACGCACGCACATGAACCACACCACATAGAGAGTCTGGCGGCGACCTGCTCTGCATATTCACGACACCATTAGTACGTGTGTATGTTATTATATCTCGCGTTGTCAGGCGCTCATAATATAAATGGATGACTATGACTCCCACCTTTTTTCGTTTTCTGTCCCTTCGTCGCTGTTGTCAACGTCGTGGTGATGCAGCGCGTTGCGGAGATGTGATAGGATCGTCCGTCTGTTGTCGCATCACCCTCTCAATGGATGCAGCGAGTGCACGCAGCATCTTTCAAATTATTTTTTTCAGCAGGACCTCTCAGCGGTTGACACGCATGCAATGCACAAACACCATACAGAAGAGATGACACGATGGTCCATGTAGACAGCCAGCCAGCCAACACCAACAATCTCTTCATGCTATCTGCGCCAGATGCAGATGCAGCCATCTGGCGGCTTCTCCTTGTGTTGTTGTTGTCGCGAGCCGACGCCCGCATTTTGAGTGTCGCGTGACCATCACTCTAACTTCAACACACAAAGAAACTGTTTAAAACACAGCAAAGTGAATCAAGAATATCGAATATACAATCAAGTCAGGATGTACTAGCTATTACAAACTATAAGAAAAACTGAATATGACAGTATATAAATCTCGGAGCGAATTGCTTGCACTGAATTTGTTCTCAGATTGGACCTCGGTCCGGTTTACTGCCTTGTGTGTGTGTTTGAGCGATCAGCCAGCCATTGAGAATGACGTCGACATGCAGCGGGCGGCTTTTCGAGCCATTTGCCGTTGTTCTTCTTGCGTTTCTCTTTCTCTCGGGAGCAAGGCGGGCGAACGGGCGGTTCAGCAACCAACTACCTCACCATTCGCCAAATTTCGACGTCGGAAGCAAGCCGAAGAAGAAGAAACAGAAGCAAGAAACAAGAAACCCCACAGAAACAGTAGCAGCAGCAACAAGATGGCGACCGTATCGATGCACGCGAGCGAGAACGCCTTTGGCAACATGACGATGCAGCTCTCGCCGGCGTTCCGCTCTGTGAACCAGCGCGCGCTCCACAAGCGAAAGAATCAGGCGGACTTGCAGAAGCTGAGCGAGCTCGCGAGAAGCGACGAGTTCTCGGACGACGAGAGCGACGGTGTCGACACCGACGACGAGCAACACGACGACGAAGAGAACGAAGAAACCGTGGACACGTTTGAAGATCGCAAGCCGGTCGCCCACTCGGCGCTGGGAATGACGCCGCGACGTCACTCGCCATACCACCGCGCGCAGAACGCGAATGTGGCTGCTGCGGCAGCGACGGAAACGATCGACTTGGATGACGACCTGATTGACGTGAAGGAGACGATGTACGTGCCTTACCGCCAGCCTCCGCGCACCGACCGCTCTCCACGAATGAACCGGTTCATGCAGAAGCGCCTAGCGCAGCAGCAGAGACGGTTCTCGCAAGATGCATCACCAAGCCCAAAGGTAAGCATTGCTCACCTCAAACATTTCGTGTATAGTGTCTTTCAGTGGCTGACATTTTGGTTTGCATTCACGCAGGGTGATGACTGGACACTCGTGGACAAGTCGCCAACTTTCGAGAGCCTACGACACAGCAAGGTCGACCAAAGCAGCAACTGGTTCAGCAAGTCTCGCTAGATCGGGTGAAAGCAGCGACGGTGATCGCGACAACGCAATCGAAGCAGTGTACAATAAGTAGTACGAAGAACAAGCGTCGGGCCAATCAGCAAACCAAGCATCATGGCTTCAAATCAGTTTCGTCGATACAGCATTGATGGCTTCAAAAGCTGTTGTGTTGAGGTTGATGAGCCTCGGTTGCGACGGGCAAGCACCCTTTTTATTTTAGTTTAGATTTCTCTCCATGATTTTTATTGAGGAATGCAACACGATATTTCTCCACCCATCATTCGCCCAGAAGCCGTCAAGCGCATTCTTCCTCAAACGCTCACAAAAAGACAAGCTGCGATTGAATTGCCAAGAAACACTTTGCATCCAGCTGCACCACACATTGCTATCAAGCAGACGAGATATCCTTTGCCAACACAAGTCCGTGAACCTCGTCCACCAGCGACGGCCATCCGTGCTCTTGAGCGTCTGCAGCGTCGCCACTCTCGCTGAGCTCCTGCGCAAGCGCAACGAGCGCATCCAACTTCGCCATTGGCGCCTCTGGGATCGACGCTCGGAACGCATTCAGCACCATACCACCAAACGAGACAGAGTCCTTAGGGAACGTCGCTGGGAAGCCCGTGGACTGCTGGAAGAACAGTTGCAGCAACAGCGCAGTCGTGGCAGCCACGTTCTCACCACCGACTTGGTTCAACTCGCCAATCACAGCATTGCGGTAAGAAAACACCACCTGCCGCTCTTTCTTGCGGTCCATCTTGCGCAACGGCATGCTCAGCGCATCCGCGAGCACCGGAATGTGCAGCATGAAATCGCTCAGCGAGCGTCGACCAGCGATGGAAAACGTCCAGAGACGCACAATTTCTCTCGCAGTCGCTGCTGGTAGGTTACTCTCGAGCGCTTTCTTGTTCTCGTCACTCAGACTCGTCATCATCGTCGTCTTGGTAGTAGTTGAAGAAGCTGGAGCTGATCCCATCTTTGAGTCTTGATACTCCTCAACAATCTTCGCATCGTTTGATTCTGTGAACGGCGGCACACCATCCATCTCGAGACTGTTGGACTCCGCGACAAAGCTCGTGACCAAAGACGCCAGCTCCACACCTGCCGATGCCAAGATGTGGCTCTCCACCACTTTCAGTTGCTCCATGTCGGGCTTGTTCTTCGCGTTGACGTTTATCTCCAGCTTGTTGAACCCTTTTTCGTACACGAACAGCAGCGACAGCAGGTCGTCAAACTTGTCTTCAAATTTCTTTCGCAGCTCACGCAGAGAAGCCGCGTCGCCACGGATGATGCTCGAGAGCGACGCGTTCAGTGCAGTTGTGTAAATCGCGTCAATCTGAGACTCCAAGTGGCCTGCAACGCCATCGAGGAGCTCTTCGTCATCTTCAACTTGAGGAAACCAGGAGACAAGCAGCTCAAAGAGCTCTTCTCGTGATGGAGTGATTGACACAGACGCGCTAGACAATGAACCAGAAGCGTTCGACCGCTTCGATGTAGCATTACTGCCACCACCACCAGCAGCGTCATCTCCTTTCTTGCCTTTCTTGCCTTTGCCGCCCTTGCCTTTGCCCAGTGCTGCTGCATCGTCTGCATTCTTGGATCCTTTGCCACCTCCACGCTTCGACTTCTTGTCTGGTACGCTTTCTTCAACAGCAGCAGCCGCCTTGCTCGCTTTCTTTCCCCGCTTGCCGCCTCGCTTCCCGCCAAAATCGTCATCCGAGTCATCGCCGTCGTCATCATCAAACTGACCGCCAGCACTCGACATCTTTTGAGTCGCAGCACTCACCACCAAACGTTGCTGCTGCGAAGAAGAAGCCTTCAGCGCTTTCGCGGACGCGTCCTGTTTGAGCTTCTCGACCGCAGCGTCAAAGAACGCCTTGCTCACTGCGAACACTTCGTTGACTTGGAACGCGACGTTCGCTCCTCTCGCCAGCGACGGCGATTTTGTGAGCAGAATCGCAACGTCGCTTGACTGAACCGCGCTCGGTAGCACTGTACGCAAGTCTACAAAGGACGCCTCGTTCACTGCAGCTTCGATCGATCCTTCGACTTGCAGATACAGTGCCTGGCTCACGACGCAATCCTTGAGCGGGATCGCATCTGGGAAGCGCCGTTTCAAAAACTCGTACGGACGCGTGACTTGCAACTGCAGCGCACGTGCATGGTCCAAATAGCCGTTCTGCTGGAAGAACGAGTACATGCTCTCTCGCTGCGCTTCGATAAACACGTACGGCACGTATTCGCGGCCGCGGATCGTGCCCATGAGCACGCGCTTCTGCATCAGCTCCTGGAGGTATTCTTCCAGTACTTTCTCTTCAAAGCGGTACGTGCGTACAACGTCGGGCACAAACGTCGGACGCGTGATTGCGCTGAACACGCCGCGGATCTGCGCCTTCTGGCTCTCCACAAACGAGTGCGTGTACAACACGTTGTTGCGCTCCTGCGCCTGCAGGATCGAGCCGATGCGCGAGAACACGACGTCCTTCATGTACTCCACCGCGAAGCCGTATTGCTGCGCAAGATCGCCAATCGTGCATGTGCCGGTCTCCTGCAGCAGTGTGTTCGTGTCTTCCATGATCGCGTCCAAGTACCAGCTCGTGACCACTTCTTCGCCGCTGTTGACGACGAAATACGAGCTGCCGCCGCTGCTCTTCTTGTTGCGCACGAGCTGTGCGACATACTTCTCGACGTACGAGCGGTCGATGTTAATGAGCTGCTGGAGCTCGGTCATGCTGATGCGCCCGGCGTTGAGCGTGACGTAGTCCTGGATTTCGCGCTCGATCTGGGTCGGCGTGAGGAACTGCTTGCCCGTGAGCGTGTGCACGACCTGGATCTTGTTGAGCTGCTGCAGCTTCATAAGCAGGTCAATCACATTGTGGTCCGAGAGCTTGAGCGCCGACTCCTGTTGCTGCACAGCCGCCAGTTGCTGCTGCAGAAGCGCGATCTCGTCCATCTCGATGGCCCGTGTCTTCCTGCTGCTTTGCTTTTCTCCCCTTCTTCGCAAACGGATGCTGACGATGACAGCGAAGGCTGGTTCAAAAACAAGTGAGGGAGGTTTAACGTACCTTGATATTCATATTAGTACCTCATGGAAGAAGGGGTAGTATTGATCAGGAATACGGATTCATTTTAGTGACTACCTTACAAAGTCATTCAAATGGGTTGAGAGGCTCAAAGCTTGGAAATGCTGAAATGATTGAAACATGGTCTCACGCACTTACTAGCATTCTCATATCGGCCAGCTTGATGATCTAGCCGACAACGCAACACATCGCTTCTTTGTCGCTGGAAGTTCTTGCGGAGCGCGCCCGAAAACGGTAGCTCTATGACGAATTCCAACTACAAAGGCGACGAAACACTGGTGGTCGGTTTCATTGGATTGTTTCTTAAATCATTATATTTCCTAAATATTTACACGCCCTTGACAAAGAAAATGAACATCGCGCTCGTGTGTGCGTGTGTTGGTTGCTCTTGTGATGTCTCGTGAGATTGTCTCGGTAATAAAAGCAGCCGCAATCGATGAACGACGAACGCTTCATTTGGCTTAGATGCAGCACTTTTCTGGCATGAAGATGGTCGAGTTGGCAGCGTTGCGGAGCTCAGCGACGGCTTCGTTCTCAGCAGCGAGACCGCGGAGCGCTGGCTCGTTGTCGGCGGCGAATGCGGACTGCGAGGCAGCAACACACACTAGGAGGATGGCAACGACGGACGAGAGTTTGAACATCTTGATTTGTTTGTGCGTGTGAGAGAGAGAGAGAGGGCGTTGAAGGAGCTTGCTTCTTGAGGTGGCTTGTGTTCCTGGGCTGGAAATTGCGGAATGAGAAAGAAGGACACCAGGGCGGCTGGCAAACAGAGACAGAGAAGAGAAAAGAGAGAAGGAAAGGCTGCAAGCAGCACAGAAAGTAGGAATCTCTGGCTGAGTGAGCGAGTGAGTGTGGACGCAAAGCGATTTGCAACGCTGGCGCTCAATTTATCGCCATGCTGATCCCTGTCTGTTCTCTTTGAAACGTGGCAGTCCACTCTCTGACCACCTTGGATGATGCGTATCATATTTTTCATCTCTATATCAGCTAAAAAATATATTCCGGCATTAGAAACAAGTGTATTTGTAGTAAACGCATGATATTAATTTCAAAGAGGTAAATAAAATCGGATACGAGCGAAGCGCCATATCCGTCAACGTATTCAAGTCGTGATGCTTTTGTTTGGAATATAGCTGTACAGTGCGTGACAAATTTAGTAGGACCCCCTTTATGGATGAGCTCGGTATGGATATTGCCATAATGGATGGTCATTTGGCTCTCTTACCTCCATTCCCTATTTCAATATATGAAAAAATATCCAACACCACTAAAATGGATGATGGCCTTTCGACCGCACATCCATACCAAAATGTGATGGTTTCCTATACAAAAACAACATGTAAAATAGAATTGCATGGTCCAGCCTTGTTGAATGCTGTGAAGCAGACTGAAAAGTTGTACACGAATATAGAAGCTACGAAAGCGCTCCGAAGTAATACATCGCATGAAATTAGGGTGCTGCTGCTGTAAAAACTCCAAAATCACTGGTCTAGTCGCTAAGTTTTGCTAGTGCTTCGTTTTGTGTGTCCAAAAACGAAGCTTGAGCGAAGCTTAGCGACACAGACGAACGTCGTGCCAACATTGTTCCAAGGACTTTCCATTGTGAATTTGTGCTATTCAGACAGTGACCACTGCCAAACGATACACAAACTATTGGGATAAAGAAGCTGAGCCAATTGATCCTCATTTGCCTGTTGAGTGGTGTGGGTCACATTGATTTTTGATTGCATTTATACGACAAATTGTATTAGGTCATTGTGTACTACATTTTTGTATAGGCGACAAGTTTGACACAAGTCTCACATGGATAAATGTCCCGAGGATAGGGTTAATCTGGCTTCGGGTCATACCATAAAGGGAGGCTCTACTGTACACGGGTGTGAGTTTTTGACAAGTACAGTTCACTGCTGTTTTATCCGGAAAGCAAACGAAGGAATGCTTGTATTTGCATTGTAGTAGGGAAAACGCGTGTGAATGGTTTTGTTTTGTATGCGAGTTCTTCTCCATTTTTGGGAGACAGAAGATTTATCATTTGGGCGGTATCTGTAACCTGTAACATGACCAATCTCATAGCTCAGACGTTGTAGAACCGACCAGGCAAAATCAGGTATGTTCAACATGCATGCAACTCTTTTATTTCTGGGATTTGATGACTGGCCGCGCGGAAGCCAGTCCAATGGACGTTGAGAGACGGTTTCTGTCCACCGAGCGACATCGGCTGTCTGACTATCGATGACTGCTCGCAGACAAAGACAAGCCTTCCAGGCAAAGAAAAGTCTCCGAGACAAAGAAAAGCCAGGTTCGCGGATGACTGCTCGCAGAAAAAACAGTGCATACCACCTCTCAAAATAGTGACATGGAGTGTGATCAACAGATTCTGGACGAAAAGAGCTCTTTTTCCGCATGCGTAAAGCATGATCCGGGAATGGCTAGGAGCGCTTACAACGAGCGCTGGCATATGTGATGCGAAAGGGCCAGCTTCGATAGCTCTAGTACATTTCAGCGTGAGACGACGCAACTTTCCAGCGCTGCTTTGGTGGACACTTGCTCGATTCTAACCCCCGACTCGACCGCAGAACAGCAAAGTTCCTGGTTGGATTCAATTCAATTGGACCTCGAGCGTGGTACAGACAGCGCGTTTGTCAAGGTGGGAACACCTTTCAGCACTAATTATCAGATATCTGGACAGATGCAGGTCATCCGTCCATGGTCTTGAAACGGGTTGAAAGAGCGCCAGAATAAATCTACCAATAGCCCCACCGCAATGCGAATGTATTTTTAGCTTGCTGTTGTTTGCCTGCTTATATGGAGCATGCGGTTCTCTCTTTGAGTTTCATGCCTCCGCGTCTCCTTCATCATCGCGACATCTCCGCGTCGTCGTCGTCATTTGAACGCGCCGACGGACTGACCTGCTCGCCTGCTAGTCTTTCGTCGCCTTCCTCTTGCGCCACTCACTGCTCGCTCACCTGCCTGCCCACCTGCCTACCTCAGCCCCCACGCGAGGCAGATAGATAGATATGGGCGACTCGAGCTTGTCCGTCGTCGACGGCATCATCAAGAAGCTGCTGAACGTGCAAGACAAGCCGACGTAGACCGAGGTCACGGACATCATGACGGACGAAGTGACGCTCCTCTATCGCAAAATCAGAACGGTACGGAATACATACGCACCATGCGTCACTTCCTTCTTTCCTCCATCCTCATGATTAGAGTGGCCCGGTGTGCATCACAGAGGTGGGACGGACGTGCGGTGCAGCAATAATACCTTGATGTTGATTACATGTGTTTATATCCATCTCTATAGATCTTCCTTGAGCAGCCGCCGATGCTGGAGGTCCCGGCGGCGATCAACATCTGCGACGACACGCATGACCAGTACTCGGACCTGCTGCGACTTTTTGAAATGGGCGACTTTCCCGACGAGAAGAGCTACCTCTTCCTCGGTGACTACGTGGACCGCGCCATGCAGAGCATCGAGACCATCTGCCTGCTCTTCGCCTACAAGATCAAGTTCCCCATGCAGCAGCCACGAGTACGCGTCGATCAATCGAATCTACGGTGCGCTGCTGACTAGTCTTTGAGTGAATGGGCTTACGTACTCACTGGGCTTGGTATTGACTTGATGACGTGTGCGATCAAACTGTGTGTGTAGGCTTCTCTGATGAGTACAAGCACCGGTACTCAGTGAAGCTCTGGCGAACGTTCGGCGACTGCTTAAACTGCATGCCCGTGGCGGCTGTCGTAGCTGAGAAGGTGCGACCTCGAATCCTAAAGCTAACTCTCATGAAAGTCCCAACTTGGCAGCATACTATACTGCTGTCAGCCCATATCTAATCATTCATCGGCTCTAGTTCGCCACGAAATCCTAGATCTTCTGCACGCACGGAGGGCTGTCTCCCGATCTCTACACGCTCGACCAGATCCGCAACATCTTCCAATCCATAGATGTCCCCGACGAGGTAGTGCTTTACGTTACAGTCTTGATTGTGCCCGCTTGACGCCTGAGAATTTGAAGCTCTCCATGGATTCGGTCAGATCTTCGCGGCTGATCCCGCACGAGTCGAGCAGCTCAATCACTTCGTCAATATGTTGCAAGGAGGAACGTATACCAGGTGTCAGTGAATGAGGCGATGCTTCAGCAACATAAGAGCGAGAAAACGCGCACCTCATCACCAGATAGGAGCTTTTGGAGCAAGATCTCCTTCATGTACGGGACGTAGTCCATTCGGATCACTTCGCGCGAGCCCGAGGCGTGTGCGTCAATCGAGGAGCTCACAAGCTGGTAATCATCACTTCGCATTTTGTGCGAACGAAAGCCAAATCTGCGTTGCAAGTAGATGTGTGCGGCGGTTGTTGCTCGAACAATTTGTTCGCAAAAGCGAACAAGAAGCCAAACATGAACGGTTAACGGTCACAAATGCAGTTTCTTCAATATTAGAATTGAAAACAGGTAATCAGACTGAGTACAAAAGTAAAATCATCCATTGGTGAATGGCATTGTGCTCACTGGGAAGCCCCGAAGCGCGAGTTCCTCGCGCCACCGCAAGTGCATGATCGGCGAACAACCATCGTCCACGAGTGCTCATACAAGCGCTCGAACTCCATGCCGTAGGAGCGGCCTGGCTCCTACCTGCGCTGAACTTGCACGTTCTCGACATTGGCACCGTAGCCAGCCTCCGACCATTTCATGCTTCCGTTCAGGAGCAATTCGTCGTCTATAATGACAAACTATACAACAAGAAACGACGATTAGAAATGGAAAGAGCCAAAGTATCAACGGATTGCATTTCAGTCGCATATCCTCACCTATTGTGCATCAGCTTGGCCTTCACCTGATGCGCAACAATGCCCTGCAACGCACGCCATTGCGGCACAGCACACGTAAAATTAGCACAGACGCTATACATTTGAGACACCGAACGAGCCCAATTGTGACTTACATGAAGACGAAGGAACTCGATCTTGAGTCACTGGTCTTAGCGCATGTCTTGTCAGCAATCAGGCGCGCTTACACTTTACGCACCAGACTCGCAGTAACGAGCACATTAGCGAGCTATCACAGGTTAGGTACATACACAACAAAGTGAGTTCATCTATAAA
>JALBZZ010000733.1:0-15985 GCA_038051095.1 Globisporangium irregulare
ACTTGTTCCAGGCTGTGGAACCGAGATACGAACACCTCGTCAAACATCTGGAAGGAGGCGACGAGCGCGATCCGAGGCGAGGATCGCCCTGCGTACCTTCAAAAGGTCTTGGTGGAGCTTCGTCGGTTGCCACACCCACGATTGACAGCTGATTGATTGATAACTGATTGTTAAGCGACGCTAATCCCATTTCAATCCCCAGCTGGTTCTGAGTTGCTGAGCTCCTCACCCTTCTTGACAGTGACGTCCAACGTCTAACGAGCGTGTCGTGTGGGCGGACGCGAGAGGGAGGGTCAACGCCCACGCGTGAAGGAGCGAATGATCATCGCCCTGCAAGTTTCTGATTGCGATATGCAGCAGCTTCTCGACTGGTTTTGCGTGGCAACAAAGTATACGGCGGAGACCTCTCAACAAGAGACCAGCCAACGTATTCATTGAGATGGCAAGGATGCAACGATAAGAGAGGTTGAGTTGTTAGTCTGGGGTTTTAAGTTATAAGTTAGATACATACATGTCGCTTTGCTCTACTCGCTTCGCTCTATTCGGAGCAGCTTTCGTCACTACTAACGCAGTCGCTTGGGTCGTCCAGTGCGTGGATTAGGAAGTCCAGGTAATAATCATCCACGTCGGCGAGCAAGTTGAAGTTGTCCGAGTCCGATACGCTTTCGCAGTTGCTGTCACTCATAAACAAGTCGCTCTGCTCGGTCAACAGCGCCATAAACGACTGGGGCTGACCAAATTGGCCCGCGACCTCCTTGGCTGGGGCCACGTTCTCGACAACAACGAGGTCGACACTCACAGGGGAGGCTGCCTTGGTCCTGCTGCTTCGAGCTTTTCGGACTGGACTGAGCACCAACGTCTCAGCGACGCCCTCATCGCTCTCCGAGACTTGGCAGAGCTTCATCATGTCATCATCTAGGCGGTGCTCGGGTCGCACGAGCTTCTTGCGGTCCTTGCGCAGGCCGCGCAGCCTTCGTGCCACCTTCTCGTAGTACTTCTGCGCGTGGGTCTGCACCTGACGCGACGAGCGCGTGCCTACCTGCGCGGCGATGAGCTTCCACGGACCTTTCGGGTGAACCTTGAGCGCCACGAGGAACTTGTCGTGCTCTTCTTCGGACCACATGCCGCGCTCGATGGTGCGGGAGCTCTTGGCTGCCTTCACGGTTGGCATGTTGATAGGTTGCTAACTGATGTGCTTGGGAGCGCGCAAATCTGGAAATGGCGATTGTGGAGCACGCCCGCCACATACAAGTCGGATATTGCAGTTTGCGCATAGTCTGTCATACACCCCTGCCCTTGCCAAGCCTTACGCTTTGGCCTCGCGGACATGGACAGGGCAGGGCCACACCAGGGATGGCATGACGAGGCTGCGCTATGTGGTATGTGGTGGAGAAATTAGCGTTCGGAGTAGCACAGGAGGTAGTGGACCGTCCGTCCGTCCATCTTCTTCTCTTTGGAAAGAAGGATGGGAGCAATACAATTGGTCCTCGGGTGACGATTGTTTCTTGCTGGCACCCGCTGGTTCGTCGGTCAGGTGTTTGAGCTGTTGGTTGTTGTGTCATACACGTCCAGCAAAACAACAACGAGCAACCTGGACAGAGCGCTGTGATGGACCTCCGTTTCGGGTGAAAACTAACGCACACATGGATACAAAATCCGACGAAAAGATTCGCTTTTTCCGATTCGCGGCGTTTGAGGCGAAAAAATCGCAGCCAGAGAGTGGCATATGTGGTGCGTGTGCCTTTTTCTAGGGTGGCCTACTCTCGCGGGAGGTCGACTGAGTTTTACTTGAGCTCGTTGTTGCTCGCGTGTGTGCGTGTGTGACATTTGATCACATCGAGTCTGTGATCCTCTGGTACAAAAAATGAGAGCTTGATGACGAAGAGTTCAAGAGCCACAGGTTTTTTAGCCTTTGGGGTAGTATTTGGCAGAGAAAGCTTTGGATGGACCTCCCAACAGTGGATTGCCAGGTGCAGAGATCACGTTGGTTTACACCAGAGCCAAGGTGGGTGTGAGCACGCTGGTACATGTTCATGTCAGGACTCTTGGTCTGGAAGACTTGCTTGCTTAGTAGTGAGCTGTGCAGCTCAATCAATCATCGCACATCAAAAAATATGTGACTCATATTAAATGTAAAGTTCTGCAAAGTGATTTTTCTTATTAAGTATCTATAATTTGATACCAGGTGGCGCATAGAAACGTCACGTGTAATCAATTTTGTTCAGTCATGTCGAAAACTTACTGCAAAGTCTCGCTAATATGGTACCTCTAGCTACCCACAATCCCATCCCCTTCGAGTGCACCTCTGGTGAGCAGCATAAAAGAAGCACAGCAATCGTGTGGCTCCGGTTAAACTGGCTGCCCTAGTTGTGACTCACAGGAAGGGCAATGAGAGTTCGCGTTGATGAAGGCCACGCTTCCTTCGTTGCGAGAGCGCACACACTGATAGTGCTGCACAAGACGCCACAATTGGCTCGGCTTGATTGGGTTCTTTTCTCAGAGGTGGCTCATTGAGCCTTGAGTCTTGAGGCAAGGCTCAAGTTGCTACACGCGGCCATGCAATCGCTTGGAGCGTTGTGCATGTTGCAGGGATCAGAAGACGTGGTCCGGGGCGGTCTGTGTTTGTTTGTTTCAGGTGTCTGATCTCGAGAGAGAGCTGTCGCTGGCGACGGGCGGACCGTGCCGCTCTACTTACCTGTTGATTGCAAGGCGGTCCTTGTTGAGAACATCAATTTTAAGAGATCATTTTCCTTCACTCGCATCCTTTGAATCTTTTGAATGAAATCTTACCTTTGGGCGCTTATAGTGGTGATTATCTAGATGATGTGATTATTTGTATTTTGCGTTGGATTGTTGCGGAGCTCTTCACCATTGGGACGCTATCAGCTATCGCTCCACAGGTGTAAGACTTGTTCCAGGCTGTGGAACTGAGATACAAACGCTGCGTCAAACATCTGGAAGGCGATGAGCGCGATCCGAGGCGAGGGTCACTCCGCGTACCTTCAACAGGTGTCAGTGGAGCTCTGTCGGTTGCCACACCCACGATTGACAGTTGATTGATCCAATTGATTGTGAAAATTCGTGTGCATCCAGATGTTGATAAAACCTTCCAGGTTGGCTGCCCAGTATGTCTGGATATTCTGCCACATGTACGCTTTTGCTACAGGTACTCTTGAAAATAGAGCCGACATATATCTGCATTTTCGTCTACACTCCAAGCCGAGGTGGTCATATTTCCCATCGTACTCAGTCATAGCAATCAAATCGGTGGAAATTGGTTTATGTACCTTGTGAAATTGCCAAAAGTCCATTTCACATCATAAAACTCCCAGGACACTGCAACTTGCCACATTTTTGCTCTCTTCTTGAACAAAGATGCACGCAATAACTCTTTGCTACATTCTCACACATTCTCACTCATCCACTCAGTACATGTTGCCTTCATAAAGCACCTCTTCGTCTGGTTTGCGGAAGATCTTGTCACCCTCGTGGAGCGACACCTCCAAGGAACTCGGTCCCATGGGTCGAGATTGCGCCGGAAATCTGTTCACGCCTGCTCCTCCCGTCAATGGGGTCATGACCTCGTCGTAGTCGTCCGTGGCCTCCTGTTCGCGCATGAGTGCGGTCTGCCTCGCACGCTCGCGGACCTTCACGGTCAAGTGCACGAGACAGAGCAGGAGCGCGACGCCGCCAAACACAATGCCTGTGATCGCAGGACCCGACAGCGTGATCGTTGTCTTCGCCGGCGCAGTGTAGAGCCTGTTCGCCTTGTCCCATTCCGAGACGAGCCCATTTCTCTTCGTGCAGCACTTGAGGTGCTCGCCCCACATGCTGTTCGTGATCACGCACTTACCGTCAAGACCGGCGCACTTGGTCGCGAGCTGGTCCCACGAATACGTCTTGGCCTTGTCAAACTTGAGCTCGTAGGTGAGGCACCCAGCGAGCACCATTGCGGCGCCCGTGGCCTCGCCGTAGCACCCACCGTTGATCTGCTTGGAGCCCGTGACCGCCTTGGAGTTCGTGCTGTATTTGATCGGCGTCGACCCTACGGCCCAGAAGTTCTTGCAGTCGATCGACGCGAACAAGATCGCTTTCTAAACAAGCAAACAAACAAGTTAGCAAACAAACAAGCAAAAGTAAGCAAGCGTCGCTCACCACACTCTTCTTGGACGGACTGAGCGCGTCATCGATGCGCCACTTGAGCGTCGGGCCGTAGAGAAACCCGCACGCCTCGGCGGTCGGCGGGTTCGCCTCGACGTTGCAGTCCGGCATGATCTTGGATTTGGTCTTCGGCGCGTAGCAGCAGCCGTTCTTGACCGTGGATGAGTAGATCGCCGGCAGGGACGCCATAAGCGTCGCATTGCTCAGGTTGAGCGACGTGCCCGTGGGGCCGGTCGAGCGCTTGATGCACGTGTACGGGCACGTGACGCAGCCGCCGCCGTCGGCGTCGTAGTTGGACCAGTCAGTCGTCACCACGGAGATCGTGTACGTCGCGTTCTGTGTGAACTTGATCTTGGCGCGTGCCGCCGCCTCGACTTGCGGCGCAAACAGAACAAGAACCAGCGCAACGTACGCAAGTAGCACCAGCGCAACGTGCGCCATGTTCTTGTTGTTGATATTGCGAGTCATGCGTGATATCTGCAAGTGCTTGTTGTACACACTTGTGGGCGTGCTTGCTTGTTTGGCTTGTTTGCTTGTTTGGAAATGTGGTGATCAATCAATCTCTTGTGGATTGCTTGAGTGCGTTTCTATCATATTCACTTTGAATGGATAGAGAGGGCCGCGGGTGCGTGAGCGTGGGATCCCACGCCTCTCAAATAATGCAATGGTGCTTTTCACTTACTCGCTGGAATTTCTTCCTGTGATGGAGAAAGAGAGCCAGTCGCTTGGTGTGATAATCCATCGCTGTCACGTTGGGCATGGTCTCACCAAGAATATGGTATGAAAAGTATGAAAGCCGTGGGTTCGCATTTGACTGCCTGGCGATCAACTTCAAGCTTGGGCTGGAAGATGAAAAAGTAGAAACATGCCGTCGATTGGCTAAAAAGCTCGAAATAAATAAAAAAATTAGACTCGCAATATTTACTACATGTACAGACACCACCTTATTGATAGCAAACTAGACAAAGTTAGTCATGCACTGCTCTTAGGGCATTGAGAACGAACGTTCTTTCATATTACTATTATACCCAGCACATGCGGATCTGCACACTTTGCATTGTATCTTCCTTCATACGTGAGAGGTGCTATCAACGCACTTGGCGAGTTTTGCTCCGGCTCACAAGTGATACTGGGTGCAATACAAAGCTGTATTTATTGGTGTTAGAACTGCCAGGATTTTCATTCAAGAACCATTGCAAACGCAATGCAATGTAAAGCAGCAAACACAGACACTCAGACAAAGTTGTGCGACTCAAACGCAGAGGTTTTGTAGGGTGGTGTGCCAAATCCTCCTCTATGTGGACACGAAGAGGACACCGGTATCGCAGGGGATCGCTAGCAAGATCCATTCGTCCACATCTCGGACATGAAGCTTCAGATATCCCACTTGTCGGTGTGTATGGAGGCACATATACGATAACAGAGGCAATTCGCAGTTGTGCACAGAGGCACACCACGAGTTGCACACCTAATGATCCTGAACGTTCGCTCCTTGGTCATTTAATTCACCCACGCCTTCGCCGTGGTTTGAACCGTGTCTTACCGCAATCGAGGTGGTCGTTCTCAGTTTCCTCCATTCTGGGTGCAAGATTTTTACTGTTGTGGTTGTTTGTTGCGTCGATCGAGGTCCGAAATCCGAAAGGTATCCATTCGATCCATTCAACTCAGTCCCAGTTGGCGGATCGTGTCTGCTTCGTCACGATCTGCACTTGCTCTTGTCCCGCAGAACTCCAAACGCCCAAGCATGAAAAGCCCCTCACGCATCCACGTGGCTGACGACGAAGAAGGACGCGAGCGATGTCCGTTCCAGCATTCGAATAAGCGACTAGCTTATGTGTTCTTCTCGAGAGAAAACGTGGGGTTTCTGGGTATGCCTTACCTCCTACTTTGGGGAGAAAAGACCTCCCCAGTACTCCTCAGCATACCATAGTACGAGGACGACGAATTGTGATGTTTGGGGGTTCTTTTTGCCGGTGGTGGGATGCTATCAAACAACGAAAGAGAACACAGCAATACGACCAACCATTCACAACTGGGTAGCCGACGAGCTGTGCTTCTTGTTGCTTGGTGAGGTAGGTTGGTTGATGAGGATGCAGATGCAAATGGACTCGTTTGACCCGTTTTGTCCACCTGATAAACCGATATCTACCGGGTTCTCAACTTCAACACGATTTTGATACGCAAACGAAATCGAAATCGTCCGAAGAGCGAGCACTGTCAAATCAATGCGATACAAAGCCACATAGCACGCTTCTGGCTGCGTTAGTAGTATGGCCATCGGTAGCTTGCGTTGCTAGCTTGCTCTTCGAGCATTCTCTGTTGTATTTGTATCTAGTGGGGGTACAGTGAACGCAATACTTGGATTGTTGGTGAGAACTCCGGCTTGGATCTGATTGGGTTCATGCCACCTCTCGCGTTCACATCAAGCGCAAAATCGAGGCTTTGAGTTTTAAACGAGAGAAAAAGACAAGACCAAGCTAAAGGTTTGATGTTGCGATTCGTTATTGATAGTTGAATTGATTCTTAAGCAGTTTGGGGTATAAGTTACAGTGTGGGAAGTACTATCCTCGTTGTCCGATAGTTGGTGGTAGAGTTGGGAAGGTAGTACGTTTCGTTTCGTATATCAGTCCGAGTTCGCGCCGTCGCTCGTACAGGAGCTGGCATCGAGGATCTGGATCAAGTAGTCGAGGTACGAGTCGTCGAATCCGAGCAGCGAGTCGCTGTCGTCCGAGTCCGTGAACTCGCTCAACGCGATGTCTACATCATCATCGTCCTCTTCAAGGAGAGACTCGATCGAGTCGCGACGGTCGTAGCGATAGTCCGCTGGCATCGCAAACTCGCTAGGGTCTGCTTGTTCGAAGATGGTGGCGGTGGTGCTGCTGCTGTTCATAGGCAACTCTTGGCTTGGAGTCGTGAAGATCTCTTTCGGGATCGCGGCAACCGCGTTGAGTCCGTTGCGGATCGGGCCGATGCGTGAGCCAGTGACGTCGCTCTCGGCGACCTTACAGAGCGTGACCATATCTTCGTCGAGGCGGTGCTCAGGTCTCGCGAGCTTCTTGCGGTCCTTGCGCAGTCCGCGTACTCGTCGCGCCACTTTCTCGTAGTATTTCTGCGCGTGGGTTTGCACTTGACGCGCCGAGCGCGTGCCGATCTGCTCGGCGATGGTCTTCCAGGGACCCTTGGGGTACATCTTGAGCGCGACGAGGAACTTGTCGTGCTCTTCGCCGGACCAAACGCCGCGCTCAATGCCGTTGTTGTTGCTCGAGATGCTCATGATGAGAGTGAGGCTTGGGATGGGTGATAGAGTGAGAGAGTGAGTGTGTGCAGGTTGGACTGTTGTGCTCGTGCTCGCGAATTCTGAAATGAGCCGATCCCTAACGTGCAAAGCGCGAACGAAATGAAATGTCATGGACGAACGCGCACTCCAAGCAGTGCGAAAAGAGTGATGTGGATACACACACACCCTCGTGTTCGCTTGCTGGCGTATTCGCCGTGGTGTTCTCACGAGAGAATGCTATTGCGCACGATGAGTTCAGAGTCGTAAAAAACGTTCTCGCATACACTTTGATAGGCTTTCAGTATGCAGACCTAGGTATGCGATGCCCGGTCATGAGCGAAAGAGGAGGGAGGAGCCACGCACCTCTTGGTGTCGAGAGGGGGTGCGTCCGCCCGCGTTTTGAGCGTTTGTCGGTCGGTGCAGAAAGAGTCACTGTAGTCGACCGATCTGTGAACTGATTGGCAACAAAGTGCATACGTATCCATCCATCAGGTAGGTGGGTACTGGTACTGTAGTTTCAGACATTCAGTGCGACGTGTGGGCTCTTGAGCGTTTGGGATTTGATGGGGATCTGGACAGAGACTGGGGGGAAATGGGTACACCATTTCGCTCCGCCCACCACCACAATCACGTGATATGAAGATCACCAAAGACAAAACGGATCTCCTTGCATGCACGCTGGCCTCTCGAATCGTACGTTCCTGAATTTGCGAGGTCGAAGAACTGAAGTGAAGGCTTAAGCGAGAGGCGTGTGACATAAAGGTTTACAAGAAGTGTACCTCCACCTTTCGGACTTGGGGAGTCAGTCGGTCACCAGGTGGGATTTCCACACGCACACCTCTCCAACAGCAGGCTTGGTTTTTATGAGGAATTTGGTTGGCGAAACGCAAATGTGAACTCCTCGTTTTTTATGAAGAGAATAACTCGCTCTTTCGCTTGTGCGACGCAGGCTTGCGATGGATGATGATTCGATGTTAATCTTGAAATATGTATGTGGGAGTCCAGAAGGGATCTGTGGGTTTATCAACCTTCTGGCGCTGAGAAGATTCGTGGACGGTAGCCATCGAATCTTCAATGGCGGTGGGTTCTTTTTGTATTTTTATGGAGCCATCACTCTCATTCGACATGCACTCCTTGCTGAGAACATCAATTTTGAGAGATCATTTTCATAATTTAGAGGAAAAGTGAAGATTTTGCTAAATTTCGTCATTGAGATGAATATGCTGGTGATTACAGCAAAACAGCGATTTTTTTCAGCTGCTGCACTCGTGTGTGTGCAGCAATCTGCATATTGCTGACGTGTATTGTTCAACAGTAGATTGGCTTTGCATTTTTCTTCATCGAGACGTCCCAAATTCTCTCGCATCCTTCCATTTAACGTGAATGCGTGCAAAAGATCGCCAGTTTTTCTCCGATGCCAATTAATCGATTCTCAAGCGGCTAAGCTGTTTAAATCACAACCGATCTTTTGCTGAGCCTTCCGAGACCTGCGAAATGCATCTCTGGGGGTTTTCTGGCGAATTCGTCGCTTCAAAGTCACAACCTCAAAATCAATTGCTCGATTGCTCGATTGAATCATTTCCTATCCTTGCATTTACATCGCTTTCATGTTAGATCGTGTCCTTTGGCAAATCGACTAAGCCTCGCGATGCAGCATTTTCGTTGTTGGTGCTTGTCAAAAGAAGGAAAACATATCAGGTCAAAGAGACGAATTGGGAAACCACAATTCCAGTAAAGTTTTGCTCGCGGTTTGAATCTCACCTGCACGACGATAAACAGTGGGCCTTCAATCCAAACGGAATTCACAATTTGACGCGTCGACCGACAAACGAATGAGCGCATCCGCTTGTTTGACTGCCGCTCGCACTCTTTCTTGAGTCACACACTTCACATTCGAGGCTTCCAATTTTCAGGCTTTCACGTCGAAAAACTACGAAAGGAGGCTACAAACCCGAAAAGTATTCGATAGAAGGAGTCTAAATTATTGCTCGAAGACCAGCGTGGATATCCCAACTGACAAGCAGTTGGATTTAGCCAAACGGTTTTCAAGCAGCAAACAGTCCATTCATTTTTGGAAAGAGCCATGAACCTGTAGCTCTCGCAGGACCGACAACTTCAGTGTACGATGCTAATATCTACTCTCTAGCGCCAGATTGGTCGTGTTTATGTTAAAAATGTCAAGTAGCATATTTAATATTCACTTATCGTCCACACGTGCAAACAAAATCCTCAAATTTCGCAGATGTAGAACTGGGGAAATGGGTACACCATTTCGCTCCGCCCACCACCACAATCACGTGATATGAAGATCACCAAAGACAAAACGGATCTCCTTGCATGCACGCTGGCCTCTCGAATCGTACGTTCCTGAATTTGCGAGGTCGAAGAACTGAAGTGAAGGCTTCTCCAATAGCAGGCTTGGTTTTTATGAGGAATTTGGTTGGCGAAACGCAAATGTGAACTCCTCGTTTTTTATGAAGAGAATAACTCGCTCTTTCGCTTGTATGACTCTGTTGGTTGCCACACCCACGATTGACAGTTTATTGGTCCAATTGATTGTGAAATTTGTTGAAGGTTTTGCTTGTGCGTTATGGTCCTGGAGCCATTCCATGTGGCAACGTACATAGAAATATCTCCTGAGCTGGGGAGATCGCGGAATGGTCCGATAGCAAAGTCTCAAACAACAACAAGCGGCACAACGGACCGGGATGGGGACTCACTCAAAATCACACGGCAACACGCCATCGTTTTCGACATGATCTATCTGACGCGTAAAACTTGGTGATGGGCCCCGAAGGGGCGTGGCAGTGTACCCAAGTGTAGAGCTTCGAGCCCTTGCGCACATGAGAGGTGCAAGGGACTGGGTTGCGACACATTTTTCTGCATGACTATAAGGTGTTTGGCGGCGTTTGGTTGCTGGATGCACAGGTAGGCTTGTCAAAGTGGACATTGGGAGGTTGTTTAAATCGCAAAACTGGATGTCTCCTGCCCAAGCAGCGTCAAGCCAAGTGCGTCTCAATGCTTAGACGTGCGCCGGATTGGACGACGCCTCTAGGTGAGCGAGCCGCTTGGCAGCACTCACAGGCAAGAGAAGAATGCCAAAAACAAAATGGGTGCACCACTTGTGAGCCATGTGTTGGCCGTGTTCTCTCGAACCGGCTTGCTACATGTGCGCGATCATGCATAGTGCTCAAATGGATGCGTGCGCGTTTGTCTGTCTGTCTGTCTTCCCGTATGCCTTGCATGCATGCAAGCAAGCAAGAGGTGTTTGTTCTCTCTCATGGCTCGCACCTCATTGAGGCACAATGTCGTGTCCTACGTCGTCACCATCGCGACTCACTCGACCACACTGGAGCGAAGCCAAGGAAGAGCTCAAAGCGCAAGCTGCATATTGTACCGATCGCTTTCTCTGAATGACAACGCGAGATAAGGCTGCGGATTGCGTGTGTGTATGTGTATCTGATTGAGCATGCAGTCTATCTCTTGCTAGACAGCATTGTTCACTATCAAATGCATGTCTTGGTGATGCAGCGCATGCATCGAATATTAAGCAGGGACTATTGCGATACGACTGCTATATCTGCGCGCAGAAATGCAGCACCATGCATGCGCAGATCTTGGTCGCTCACGTTGAAGTTGTGAACCCACATTTGCAGCGGATCCATTGGCAAAATATTGCGTTCCTCCCATCCTCTTGATCCAAGCCAAGCGACTGACTTCGACGTTGAAGCGCAACGGAAGAAATCGTAAAGCTAGTGGCTCAAGGTCAATGATCCAAGAGCAAAGTGCCGCAGCGTGTACATGATGATGGGATAGGAATACAATACAAGGCAATATGCGCATGGTTGAGACGTATTTCTTTACATTGATATGCGATGGCTATGCATGTGTTCTTATAGAGCGAGCGCATTCGATTAAGTTAGAAGTGTGATCATAATAATACGGGTCTGGTTGGAGTTTGTGTGAGTGAGACTCGTCCCAGTATCATAATGCGCAGATGATCTCGCTGTCGTCGTTGCTGACCATGCAATCGCTCAGAGTCATCGTCATCGCCATCGTGGCGGTCGCCACAGTTGGCTCCCCGAGGATCTCGATCAGGTAGTCGAGGCAGTAACCGTCAAAGTCCAGGAGTGAGTCGCTGTCGTCCGAGTCCGTCATCGCGGCCGCGTCGCTCAGCTCAACGTCTTCGAGCTCACTGAGCTCCTCGTCCTCCTCGAGGAGCGAGTCAATCGAATCCATCGAGTCGGCGCGCGCGCGAGGCTCCATGGTGTCGATGTCGATATCCTCCACGGGGGCGTCCACGCCTGCAGGCGAACTCACAGCGATTCGCACAGGGAGTCCGACGACCGGGTTCAGCCCGCGGCGCACCACTGGGCCGGCGGTGCAGCGCGCACCGCTCGACTCGTCGCCGTTGCTGCTGCTGCTCTCGGCCACCTTGCAGAGCTTGACCATGTCTTCGTCGAGGCGATGCTCGGGTCTCGCGAGCTTCTTGCGGTCCTTGCGTAGGCCTCGCAGGCGGCGCGCGACCTTCTCGTAGTACTTCTGCGCGTGGGTCTGCACCTGGCGCGCCGAGCGGGTGCCGACCTGCTCGGCGATGCTCTTCCACGGCCCCTCGGGGAACATCTTGAGCCCCACGAGGAACCTGTCGTGCTCCTGCGCCGACCAGACGCCGCGCTCCACGGTGTTACTGCTCAAGGAGCTCTGCTTCTTGGAGGCCTTGGATGCCTTGGATGCCTTGGCTCTGCTGGACTTGCTGATCATAGATTGGATACTAGTTGTGGGTTGTTGGTTGTGAGTCTGAGGTGGTAAATTGGAGAATGGAGGCGACTTAGCTACTAGTCATGGGGACTGAGACTCGCTTTGCCTGGTGGAATGAATAGAAATAGATGGATGGATGGGCTCAGGACTATGCACTCGAATGTGGATGTTTCGCTTGCTTAAAGACTTGCGGTGCGTTGTGTCATACGTGCCACCTTCTTGCTGCGTTTGCGCTACCTCGCGACGGCCTCTCACGTCTTTCTTGCTGCTGGTTTAGTCGAAAGAAGAGGATCAGGTGTGTCATACGGCTCGGAGCGGTGATGGGTGGCGTAGGCGGTTCCCTTTGCTTTTGTTGCTTTGTTGTTGCTGTTGCGCAAGAGGCGGGACGTTGGTTTGGCGGTTGCAAGAGATGGGTACAAGCGCACATAAGCCACCTTTGCCTTTGCACATAACAGTGGAGCTTCAAGGTGTGAACGAGGAGGGAACGGCTCGAGTGAGCTGAGCTGGGGAACGTGCACACGAGCGATGGCATGACGAGTGGATTTTTTGGAGTGGAGGGGTCCTTTACAAAAACAAGCCAGCTGAGTTACGTTTTTACCCCATTCTAAATAAACTTGATGCAACCAACTGGTGTTCGAGCCTGAGTGAATGTGACTTTTGCTGATTGATGTGGCTGGCTGACTGTGAAGACTTTGGCTGCTGTTGGCGCGTGTGGCTCTCTCGTGTCGCGAGGTTGTCGTCACTCTGTCACTGTCGTCCTCTAGACCGACCACCTGGTGGCTTCGCTCACGTCTCGCGCACGAAAATCCAGCGGCGTCTAACGCTCCAGCCGTCCACGCTGACCACGGTTGGAGCTCCTCGTCATCGCCCTTATTATCGCCCCTAGCTGACATGCCTTCCTAACGAACATGTGTCTGGGACTGAAGACCTCGCCTGGACTTCGGTTCCGGCTGATGACCGTTCACTCGGTCTCCGACTCACGATGGTAATCCAGTGATACTCTGTCTGCTGGTTGGTCTCGTGAACGTGTTCATGCTGGTAACGTTACACAAAAATTTGCTGATTTGGGAGAATCGTTGCGACGCTTGTTCGCCAGTTGATTTCGCTCGAATACCCCCATGAGATTTGACACTCTCGGTGCTTACAAGGAACGGATCGGTTAGCTGCATCAAAGGGTACAGAGCCTACCTTTACAGTATCACTCTCTCAACCGCTCAGATGCGAGCGCTTGGGGTGTCGGTGATCCACCGGGTCCAGCGGGTGCGTCAGGCGGTAGTTGTACTCGAGGCGGTCGATCCGTAGAATATCCTCCAGCAGCACGCTCAGGAGCAACAGCAGTGCCGCGTCGACGTTCGCTGTGATCTCCAGCACGTATCCATGCTTCAGCATCTTTCTGACAGCGACACCTTGGCCACGGCCTCTTTCGCTAGACCTCCGCGCTCGAGCCAGAAGGCCGCGTTGTGGCTGCACCAGTCGCCATCGAGTGTGATCTTGCACGGCTCGCCGATCACTCTGCCGATAAAGGTCATGAAGAGCTCCGAGTCTTCGAACCAGAGCTCGTTGGACTCGCCGAGCTTGAAGTGGACGTCAAAGAGTTTCTTGCCAGAAAAGTCGCTGCCAGGGTACACTGCCTGCAGCTCTCGTTTCAGATGCTTGATCACCACGATTGACTTGTTGTTCTTGTCCAGCAGCTTCGTGACGAAGCCCACCTCTTTGCCGGTTCGAAGCACCAGTCCGTCGGTGGCGAGGTCTTTGAATTTGAGCTTCCTCGGGCTGAACATCCGCTTGAGCACGATGCCGATAGGTCCTTGTGGTTGCAGAAGCGTGAGTCGATCCCAGTGACGGGTGTTGCCAGCGGCGCTAGCTGGACGTTGCCGTACGAGGCGTCGGTGGATCTGTTGTTGCCTATGGTAGGTTGGTTGGTGGGTTGGTGGGTTTTGAGGTTTTCAAGACACTTTGGTGGTGTCAGCAGGCTGTTTGGCTTTCTCAGAGGAAAGAGAATCGACAAGTGAGCATCTGCAAACCAGTCTACACGTCGAAGTTCTCTTGAGGGCATGTATTAAGGGTTCTAGGCCCATGCTTACTACCTCACAGGAGGTACTATACCGACTTTCCTACCTCGTGATTGGCTGACCGCGCAATTGTTTGGCCACTAAAATGTCCAACGAGACGAGTTATTCGTTGGACAACAGCAACTGGAATGCCGCTTCCCCTTTTCCGTTAATCGGCAATGGTAAGCGACTCCACAACTGACGATTTAGCATGCTCACGTTCACCAGACTCTGCTTGCTGTTCTTTCTTTAGATGGTCACAGTGGCGAGTCGCTGAAGCTGAAGCTCGGTATTGACTGCAAACCTAGAGTTTGTTGATGTGGTGGATGTATCAGCCTCTGATGTTTATCTCTCTTGTTCTTGATGCCGTCCCATTTTGGAGCCTTCTGTTTACGCTCAGGATGCCTGCTTAGACATAGGCGTCGACGTTGAGCTGATTAGGGACTGACTTGCGGTTGCAGGTCAGAATGCCTGCGAACGGGATTCCGCACTCCTAGGCTCGCTTGTGTCAAGGCGCTTGAAGATGTTCGTCATGGATCTGATCCAGTGCTTCGTGGGCATGCCGATCTTGAAGTAGATCGAAAAGAGCTCCACGTTCGTGTCGCTTCCTCCAGAGAACACTGTCTGCATGGCGCGAGTGCGCTCGGAATGCATCCATCCACAAACTCCTGCGATTCAAACTTTAATGGCAGACTCATGACCTCGCGAAAAGCAGTCATCCGAACAAAATGGAGTAATCTACAGAGTAAAAATCTACAACCAACCGTGTACATTCTGTACATATATTACTGCATTCTCCGTTATCCTTGGTTGTGGATGGATGGATGTTGCACTTCTGTTCTACTTCCCTCTGTCCTAAAAGATCGTCTGGGGTACGTACGCGCCGGAGAACTGGCTGTTGAACCCGTTCGTGCGGCGATCAGCTTCCTTGAGACGCGCTGTGCGCATCGCGCCGTCCAGCACCGCGCACACGAGCACCAGCAGCGCCGAGTCCATGTTCGTATCAACCTCCAGTACGTAGCAACCTTGCACCGCGTTCCGTTGATGATGCACCTTTCCCACTGCCTCCTTCGAGGTCTCCTCTCCGCGGTCGAGCCAGAAGACTACGCTCCGACTGCGCCATTCGCCCTCGATCCCAATGCTGCTCTTCTTCCCCGTCGCGCGGTCAACCAGCTCCACGCGGAGCTCCGTGTCTTCATACGACTGCTGTTCGTTCAACTCACCCAGCCTGAAGTAGATCATGAAGAGCTCCACACCTCCAGAGAGGACAGCCTTCATGTGGCGCGTGCGCTCTTTCAGCGTCGCGATCTCCTCTTTGTTTGCGTCCATCAGTCTTCTTAGTTGATCTTTTTGCCGGTTTGGAAGAGCACTTGGCCGGTTCTCAGGTCCTTGAACTTGATTTTCCGCATCGTGTCGCTGACCTTGACACGAATGCTCACGCTCTCTCGCTTGCAGAACTTGGGGTTGATCGCAACAACGGACTTCGCTTGAGGAACAAGAGGTGCTTTGCCATAGAAGGCGTCGGTGGTGACGGATGCTGAGCTCGCGTTCCCCATTGCTGAAAAGGAGGGATACTGTAGCAGGTCAATCATTTGGTGGCTCACTTGTTCTGGAGCTGGCAAATGGGAAAGTGAAGTCGAGCTACATCACCGTGCGGATGCCCATAGCGTCTTGCACACCAACTCACTTCGAGTCGAAGCTGCAAAAGCAGTGTAGCTAGAAGAATGGATATTCTCGT
>JALBZZ010000734.1:0-15971 GCA_038051095.1 Globisporangium irregulare
TCCGCCCCCGGGGGGCCCGGGGCCCCCCCCAAAAACCCAAAATTGTAAATAAATGCCTTTTTTTCAAATTGGTTTCGATTGGCTGTCCCTCCCGCCCCCCCCCCCCCCCAGGGTTCCTCTCCAAGGAGGAAACCTTAGTGGCCGAGGTGCAACTCACCTGACATCCCCGGTGTTAAACCACAAACCGATGAGTGATTGTTATCACGTCAGGGATTCCAGAGGACCTGAACCCACTAACCGCTCTTGTGTCCTTCTCTGTGACGTGTGACGATGGATCTATAGAACCGCATGAACGAGATGCGCGAGCAGGTGCGCGTGCTTAAGGAGCAGTACGCGCTCGCGCTCAAGCAGCGCGCCGCTACGAAGACGAGCCTCGCGCAGACGAGCGCCGTGGAGCTCTACGCACAGATCTCGCGCGTGAAGGAGCAGCTGCTCGAGGAGAACGCCGCGCTCGAGCAGTTGCTCGCCGATCAGAATGCGCTCGGGTTCAAAATCAACCAGTTGCAGCTCGAGTTCCAAAGCGAGCAGGTGCGAACGAGCGATGCCAGGCTCCGGTCTAAGGATACCTACCACCTTGCTCACACACGCTCTCGTTGCTTTACCATGATGCTCCATAGAAAGATTTTCTTGATGCAAAGGCTGCGGATGCCTCGAAAGAGCCGTACTACCTCCGCGTGCCGATGACCGTGGCCGAGTGCCACCAGCTCGCGTGGAACTCGTATATGGAAGTGCTCCAGTTCATACAAAGCGACCGGTTCCTGTCGACGGGGGCGACCGCGTTCGGCTGGCGCGATCGCCGCCGCATTGAGGGTGACCGACTCAAGTTCTCGCTCAAGAAAAAGTTCACGCACATATCGCCGTATCTGGTGACGCGTCGAAGCTGGGACGTGCTCAGATCGGGCGAGAAGCACGCCACGTTGTACTCGTCGTCGCTGCGCGTGAGCATTTACATCCCGCAGGTCGTGGACGAGAACAACTTTGTCACGCACCGCGTGTTCAGCACGCCCGACGGCAATGTCGTCGCCAAGTCGCTATACCTCGTGAGTCTCTTCCAGGTCGAGACCGGCTTCGTAGTCATCTACCGCGCGATCGACAAGTCCCGTTTGGGCAAGAAGTACGAAGGCAGCTTTGAAGACCTTAAGTTACAGCACGAGGAGCCCCATGAGCACTGGCTCGAGGATGTGTTCACATGGTACGTGTGCTTGCTTTGGGTACTGCTTGGATGTACCTGGATACTTTGAGCTGGTTTTCTATTGTACTAGTGTCTAATGTGTGTGAATTTTGTGCGGTATGGTCCTAGGTCGATCCACGAGGAAGCTGGCAACGACTGCACCGTAGACTTTGGTGGCGACATCCCTGGGACGCTGGACTACGGCCAGGAGGTGTGGATGCTCGAGGTGCTGCTCATCGTGCTGCGCTGGGAGTCCAAGGTCGTTGGCTCGCTCTTCACGATCACCTCGTCGTAACGAACAACCACAAGGCTCCATCCGTCATCCATACTGTCTAAATATGTCGGGGGGGAGTGAATTGGATTCTGTAGCAAAAAAGCGTAAATTATACACATTCAAACGAGTATTTTTTGGAAAGTAGAGAGTGCGATGTTTCATTTCATGTTAGATACTTAGACGGATTTGAGATCCGGATCCAACCGTTTTCTGAAGAGCTACAGGACTAACTGCTCAGATGCTAGAACTCGTCGCACAGCAACTTTTAGAATTCGAGCACACTCGCCTCCGCGTGCGCGTGTAAGAACGACACGTAAAAGGCTCCGACTCATTTCAAACTTCAGAGTGGGTGCCGTCATCTTTATCGAATGACAGGGAATGGAGATTGCTCCTCCCGAGTGTTTATTCGGACCATTTATCAAAATCAGGTGGTACAGCCCTCCATCTCAGAAACACCATTTTACAAAACCTGTGCAAAAATTTGAATGAACCTATTGTCAGTTTTATATACTCAACGTGTTTTGATATATTGTCCCTTTCGGTGTCAGCAAGTCAGTCAAAAGAGTCGATCAAGGTCCGGCGACATCGGGTGGCTCAGCGTGCCACCGTAAACAAGAGACAGGAGCTCCTCGCAGAGCAGCAAACGAATTTCATTTCACTTTCTACCCAGATCCTTTTGACAAAGCACCAGCTTGACAATGGAGACGATGGCGCCAACGGCCAACAATCCCCAGGTCAATGCTGACACACACCTCACGCCCGAGCAGAAGAAACAGCGCCAGCGCATGTACGTGCGCCGCAGCTACTACCGCAAGCTGGTACTACTAAACGCTCACATTCTAAGCCAACCACTATGATACACAATGACTGATATACTCAATCTACCCATCACATAATTGCGCAGGACAAGATGCGCGCCATGCGCGACGAAGTCTGGTAGCTCACGCAGCAGTACCTGCTCGCGATCGACAGCAAAGAGGCGCAGCTGAGCACTCATGGAATGCGCATCATCACGCCCGCCCACCGCTGTGCCGTGACGCTCTGTATACAAATCATGCGCGTGAAAGAGGCGCTGCTCGCAGAGAACGCGGCGCTGCAGCGCATGCTCGAGGGCAGCGAGACGCTCTCGTACCGCGTGAGCCAGCTCATACTTGAGGTCAACGAAGAGGTAACAAAGCCAAGCCAAGATATTGCTTTGGAAGTGATACTGATATTAATATTTTGATATTCGTAACCTTCATAGATATCTTTCAGTATCACACTACCAAACACCTTCCGCAAAGCCAAACGTACCGACAGTTTTCTCGATGGCGATGACAAGCGCTTCAGCGTGGTTCACAAAGTGACACCCACCGGGTGTCGGGAGATCAACAGCGAAACGTACGTGGAGATCCAGCGCTTCCTGCATAGCAACTCGTACCTGACGACCGGCGCGACAGTGTTCGGCTGACGTGACCGACGTAAAGTCGAGGGCGAGCGGCTCAAGCTCTCTCTCAAGAAGGGGTTCCTGAGGCGACGGCTTTTGATCTGTCGCAGCGCAGCTGGGCAATCGTCGCGAGCCCCAGACAGCACCGGAGCCTGCACTCGGCGAGTCTGAATGCGCAGCTCTTTCGCGCGCAGCGCGTAGACGGCCACAATGTCGTGATCTACCGCGTGTTCTACAGCGAGTGCGGCAAGTACGCGGCCAAGTCGCTCTTCCTGGTCTCGCGCTTTGAGATCGGGGACAGCGGGTTCGTTGTTTTACTGCGCTCGATCGACAAGGACCGACTGCGCAGGAATCAAGACGATGAAGAGCTCTTCGACGACCAGTCCGATGTTGCAGTCGAACAGGAGCAGTGGATCGATGTCTTCTCATGGTAAGCTCCTGGTTCTTGCCCTGTTCTGGCCCTAGTAGCTGATACTAACTTTGGTGGCGACGTGCGCAGCACAAGCGCCGCGAGCTCGACGCTCTGGATGCTCGAAGTGTTGCTCATCGCGCTGCGGTGGAAGGGGAAAGTGAACGGCCCAACCTTCTCGTTGCCGACATCCTAGTGAAGGCAGGTAGGTAGGTAGGAAATATATAAGTTCTTATTGTATTTATCATGAAAGTGTTTCTAAGTTGTTGTTGGGGTTGGAATGTGTGTACGTATCTTCTCAGCGTCAAGCGAGTATGGAAGTCCTCAATTACTGAGCGCACCTGCTCAGCTCGCGCAGGACTGAGTCGACATCCTGGCTCTCGAGGCAGATCGCCTCCATCTCGGCTGGGGTGAACAGTGCGCCAATTGCAGCCGCTTCAGCATGAAAGATCGACTGGAGTTTACCGACTTGGTCAGGATCAAGCTTCATGTCCTGGTAGTGCTCAATCATCCCCTGGGCGCACTCGCTGGTCATGGTATCCAGGTCGAAAGTGGCGTGAACGCGTCCGGGACGAATCAACCCAGGCGCGACGCGGTCCTTGCTGTTTGCAGTCATGACGATGATGCGTCCGGGCGTGTCGACCATGCCGTCGAGAGCACTCAGAAAGCCATGCACACTGAGCGCGTCCGTTTCCTCTTCGGATACGATCTTGTGAACCCCGGCGTACAAGCTGCCACGTCTGCCACTCTGAGACTTTGCATCAGACGCGAAACAGATCTCATCGACGCCTTCGAGCACGAGCACGACGTCGTTAAAGTCCAGTTCGATAGTGCACCCAAGATTCGGGACCGAGTAGTTGAAGTCCTGAAGTAGATCCGCCATCTCCTTGTTCGTCTTGATCTGGCTTGCATCGACATTCACGATGTGGCGGTTTGTGTGGTGGGCAACCGCCTTGGCGATGCTAGTCTTGCCCGTTCCAGGCGGTCCGTGTAGGAAAATGCCTATACGGTGCGCAAACTTCCTCGGCGCGAATTTGCCCACGCGACGGTGGAAATCGTCGAGCGTCTGGATCAACTGCGCCTTGCCTTCAAAGAATAAACTGGTGAATGTGGTCGAGTCGGTGAGACGGTATCGCTTGCAGATTTGCATGGATTGGGGTCGTGTGGCTAATCGTTTGCGACTTGCTCGACCGCGACCCCTTCCTCGTATGCTGCGTCTGCTATTGCGAGCAGGCTGTTTGAACGAACCGTTCTCGAGTCGCTCGAAGTGATAGCGCTCTTTCTCCTCCTTGATCCTCTGGGCTTCCAGCTGCTGGTGCAGGTCAAACGCATTCGTGATGAACGCGTCGATCTTGTCCGAGCCATTTGGGTGGCTCGATCGAAACTGGTAGTAGATATCAAGCCCAGCGGTGACGTACTTGAGGTCGATCTCTGGTGTCAACTTGAGCCACTGGCTGTTTGGTCGCGCCAGTTTCGGAGCCAGACTCGCCGAGGGACAGTTGTCGTTGTCGCCGTATTCATTGGAGGAAACTTGAAAGTTCGGATCCTCCTCGAGCTCGTAGAGCATATTGGACGCCTCGAAGGTAAAGTTCTTTGCGATGAACGCCGAGACCGCCTCTTGCAGAAGCAGGTTGTGGTCGTTAGTTTCCTGATCGCCAGTACAGTCGAGCGACGCCGAGATCGTGCGGATTACTTCGTTGTGCGGAGCCTTTGAGACGCTCAGCGAGCTCAGGAACGGAAACCACTCGAGCCACGAGGCGTCCGATTCGACCAGTTGCGTGGCGAGCTTGGAGATCAGCGCCACGAGCCAGTTCGCGAACAGAGCCAGGAGATCCACCTCTTGCGCGGGGTGGAGAGACCTCCTGGAACTCCTGCCTCTGCTGCAGCCGCCACGGCCTCTGCCGCGGCTCTTGCGTGCTGTTGACTTGGTGCGCGCCATTGGCAGCGTGGTCGGACAAGTGTCAGCTGGGAGACTTGAGCACTTGGAGGCAAATTGGGAAATGACTTCCTTGAGAGTAGGCTGCCAGACTGGTCGTGGAAGCAATGATACGACCATCACTCAGGGCATCCAAGCGGCGCGATCTCAAATCATCCCAAATTGCAGCCACTTGTTTCTGATAGGCTAACGTCACAAAAATGTCATGAATGAAGGTGGACTGGACACAGATGGGTTGCGTTTTCTTGTTTCTTACACAGAACCACTATATATTTTATTTGTACCCACCTGGGCGATCGTTTCTCTATTGGTGCTCTTCACTCTGTCTTCTCATGCTTCAGTTGTGATTTTGCTCAGGACCACGTCGACGTCGTCAAACTCGGCGCAGAGCTCCTCGATGAACGCGGGCGAGAGCCGCGTCTTGCTTCCACTGCTACCACCACCAGCGATATCGCTGCCGAGTCGTAACCGCTCGCTCTGCTCCGCCGTGAGCGTCGTAGAGAAGTAGTACTCGATCATCTCCTGGATTTCGTCGCTCGCCATGTACCCCAAGTGCAGTTTCTTGCTGATGCGGCCGGGGCGAATGAGCGCCGGATCGAGCTTCTCCGGGTGGTTCGTGGTCATGATCACGATGCGACCAGGACAGTCGATCACGCCGTCCAACACGTTCAAAAGTCCCGCAAGGTTGAGCTTGTCCGACGAGTTGCTTGAGGACACGAAGCCGCCTTTCAGCTTTGGACCAAACTCGCGACCACCAGCGCCAGTGCCAGTGATCCCAAAGCCCCCGGTTTGCGCCTGAAGGAACGCGGCAAAGAGGTCGCTCGGGCCACCGCCGAACATGCTCTTGCGTCCGCCGAATCGCATTCCGCCCATGATACCTTCCAAGCCATCCTCATCATCTTCATCGTCGCATTCAAACTCATCGTCAAAGTCGCTCTCACCGATCTCGAGGTCCTCAGAGCTCTCCTCGGAAGGCTCGTGCTCAGCAGCAGGCTGCTCACCTTCTTCTGGGTTCACTTCGCCCTCAGTGAGTTGAGAGTTCGCAGTAGTCTCAGGCTCTGGCGCTGAGCTTCTTGCCGTCGAAGTCTCTCGCGACGTGACCACGGACGTCGCGCAGTCGATGTCCTCCATCACAAACACGACGTCCTTGAAGCCCAGACGCACAGGCAGGTCCAAGTCGTCGACGGCGTACCGGAGATCAAACATGGCGTCCATGAGCTCCTGGTTCGTCTTGATCTTGCCCAGCGAGATGTTGACGATGTGGCGACCGGTGTACTGCGCCACGGCCTTGATCAGACTCGTCTTGCCCGTGCCCGGAGGACCGTAGAGCAGCAGCCCGAGCTTGTTCGGGAACCCGTGGATCGCAAACTTTCCCGTCTTGTTGACGAAATGGTCGATGAGCTTGAGCAGCTGCGCCTTCTCGGGGAAGAACACGTTATCAAAGGTCTTGTCGTTGCCCAGCGCGTAGCGCTTGTGATACGGCGCCGCGAGCTTGCTCTCGTCGTCCGTGTCGCCCTGCGGTGGACGTTCGCTCGAGTGCACGTACATGTACCGTGCGGTGTCGTCCTTGAACTTCTTGTTCTCAGCCTCGCGATAGAACTCGAACGCCTTCTTGATGAGCTTGTCGATGCGCTCGGGGCCGTCGCGCGCGCTGCTGCGAAAGTGGAAGAGCACTTTGGTCTCCTGGAGTGCCGATGCCTTGTCCATGTCCTGGGTCTTGGTCTCGTTCATGAACTCGATGCCGTCACCGATCTTGACCCACTCGTTGAGCGCCGGCAGCGGATTCGCGCCAAGCTTCGCGACTTCCGGGAGTCCACCATCGTCCTTCTGCTGCAAGAGCGCCAGCACGCGCTTCTTCTTGTCGACGTCGAGTCCCGCGAGGTGATTCTCGATGAGCTTCTGCTTGACGCTCGGGCTCTCGAGCAGCTCGTAGCGTCCATTCTCGTTGTCGAGACTCAGGTGCTCGCTCAGATACAGTAGGATTGCCTTTTGAAGGAGCTCGTTGCCGCGCACCTCGGAGGACGAGCGCCACATGGTGCCGTTCTTGCCGCGATGCTCGGTCGTCTCGACCACGTGCGTCACGTACGACTTGCGGAAGAGCAGGTCGCGGATCGCCTCGCGCACCGAGCGCAACACCTCGAGCGAGTCCTTGCCCGAGGTCGTGGCCGCCTGGATCACTGCCGGCACGGCCATGCAGATCATGAGGTCGTACACGGCGTGGCCCGTGCGCAGCGTGTTGATCACGCCGAACTCGAGCGCCGTCGACTGCATCGCGTGAGCTTGTGTGTATGGATGGAGGTGGGGTATGTGAGACGTGGGGATTGAGATAATGAGGATGGAGATTGAGCTGCTGCACCTGCTGCTGTCGATTGGTAAAGCGGAATAAGTAAATGGGGGCTGAAGAGAGCGGAGCGGAACAGTGCAGTTGGGAAGTGTGAGGAGTCCAAGAGTGAACCCACTAGCACTGCATTTTCCTGCGACATGGGAACTTCGTTGTACCCGAAGTATCAACTTATACAAGTTGTATTAAACAGTTGTTATATCATTTTCAATAAAACTGATATACTGCATATTCAAGGGTAAAAAAACAAAAGGGTAATCTGTGAGTGATGATATTTTTAGTAAGTGATGGTCGAAGAGTAAATTCAAAGGGTTGATGCATTTATAGAGGTGAAATGATTGCAAAATACCGAAAATGCACCACCGACTTAGATGATGTATAATATTATAGAGGTACATAGGTAAACTCAACTGCCTTTTCACTTTGTCATTCAGTAGCATGACACACCCATCCTAAGCTCAGTTCTTCAGCATCCACAGGTGTGCTCAGCCACTGGGTCCATTTCTTCTGAGGCCACCAACAAAGCCAACCAGCCAGCGCCACATCCACATCTTCAGCTCCTCATCGTCATCCATTCCCCATTGCGCTCGCTTCCCCACACCCCAAGACCTACTTGCAGTGCTTAGTACCTCGCTATGGACGCTGGAGTGGACGCAATGTCCTCTCTTCTGGGTATGGCCGCGTCTCCGTTGCTCCAGGCTGCGAATGCCACTGCCAACTCGACCATGACAAGCGCCACGAACTCTGCGTCGGGTAACATGCTACTCGATGCGCTCTTGCTGGCCGCGGTCCCCTTGACGCTGCAGTTCCTGCTCTCTCCTGAAGGTCTCAAGGACGCCTGGAAGCGCGTGCGCACGGCTCTCATCGGTGACGAAGACGCTGGGTTCGTGTTCCGAGATATCAAGGCCACGACCACGTTCGGCGAGTACTACGTGCAGAACGAGGATGAAAACCGCCACGGTCACTTGCTGCAGAAGGCGATCTTGACCCACCTGGCGGACGTGCTGCAGAGCCAGCTGCGCGGCAAGGACATCCGCTACGAGATGATCGAGCGCGAGCTGGATGACGACAAGGCAATGGAGGTCGAGGAGACCAAGTCGACGCTCCGCAAGAACAGCGATGAGTGGGCGGACGACCTGGACCAGAGCGAGCAGTACGACGCGATCAATCGGCTCACGGTAGGCTCGATGCCGAAGTTCGGCGAGTGGATCGAGGTGCAGCCCAAGGTGTTCTTCCAGCAGTGCGCCGAAACCAGCGACGACGACAGTGGGAACGACAACAACGACAGCGGTGATAGTAAGATTGTGACGGGCAAGTGCAAGGACGTCACGTCGCTCTTCCGCTTCAAGTCGAACGCTGTAAACGGCACGAAGAAGATCGACAAGCTCATCGAGGAGGCGTTCGTCAAGTTCCAGCTGCTCGAGCTCACCAAGCTCGCGAACGACAAGAAGAAGTACATGTACGTGCAGACCCACAAGGTCGCCACGACCTCTGGAGGTGATGACGACAATGACACCAAAGATGCCTCGTCCACGACCACCACGGTAGTCTACAAGCGTTACGCCCTGGGTGAAGAAAAGACCTTCAAGAACCTGTTCTTCGAAGAGAAGGAATCGCTCGTGCAGCTCCTTGACAACTTCATGGCGCACTCGGGCAAGTTTGCGATCAAGGGCTTTCCTTACAAGCTCGGGCTCTTGCTGCATGGACCTCCAGGCACGGGCAAGACAAGTCTGATCAAAGCGGTCGCCCAGCACACGAAGCGCCACATCGTGACGATCTCGCTCGGCAAGATCCAGACCAACCAGGAGCTCATGAACGCGCTCTTCGACCTGCGCTTCACGGTTGAGGGTGTGTCGTTGCCCGTGAACATGACGTTCGAAGACATCGTGTTCGTGATGGAAGACATCGACTGCGCGGCGTCCGTGGTGATGGCGCGCGAGAACAAGCCCAAGGCTTCCTCCAGCACCCGCAGTACTCGCTACAAGCGCTCGACGCAGTGGATTTCGTCCAGTGCCTCGGACAAACTCAACCTCTCGGGACTTTTGAACGTGCTGGACGGCGTGATCGACTGTCCCGGCCGCATCGTGATCATGACCACGAACCACCCGGAGAAGCTCGATCCGGCGCTCATTCGCCCCGGACGCGTGAACAAGAAGCTCGAGCTCGGATACATGAGTCGCGAGAATATCCAGCGCATGATCGAGTACTACTCGCTGGAGAAGTTCACCCACGAGCAGGAGGAAGCGCTGGACCGCATCGTGTGTACTGAGAACGCGAAGATCACGCCCGCGACGGTCGAAGCGCTCTCAGCCGAGTTCGACGACGTTGCCTCGGTGCTGAACGCGCTCCAGCTGCTGCAGAGCGCGCAGGAGAGCAGTGAGTTGTGGATGAGTTAGTTAGAAAATGTCAAAAGAAGCCTCGTGGCTCTCAAATTAATATTACGTTGTAAGAAACAAAAACATCCCTACCTGAAGGAAGCCGAGTTCTGATGCTCGCATTGCATACTCGATGGCTAGCCAGTCATGCAAAAAATCATGTGCAAAGCGATTTTCAATACATCTTTCACATTATTCACAGATCACTACACTTTGTTCATCCCAATGCTCCCTACTCCTTTATAGGTCTACGATTCGCATGAGCACCTGGAGTGGGTTTCGAGAAAGCATGCCTTTCGCACACTGTTCTGTTCGCTGAGCACGTTCTAGTCTGCAGCACGCGCTTCTCCCCCGTAAAAGACTTGCGCTGTCAGCATCGCAAACTGAACTGCAGCACGAAAGACGCGCGACTGTGCTTCCCAAATTTCTCGAGCGCACGGCTTCAACTTGGAACGCATTCACTTGGGTGCACAACGACCCAGGATCTTCTTCCTCTAGTCGGTAAGGCGTCGGCAGAGCAGCTCAGGACTGCTGCCATGACGGAAGTGTAAAGACTCGCTGACAGCACTGCTGGGTGTAGCCATCCAAGCTTTTTAATCCATTCAGCCTCCCGCCCCGACTCTCGCTTGAACCTTCCACTTGTCGGGCTTCTACGGTACGCGACTTGACACTTTTGTATCCATGTTGACCGCGAGCCCAACAAGCGAACGCAAACACGAGTCAGTCGCGTCGAGATGGACGGGCAACTGTGCGAACCCATCCATCTGGCAGAGCGGCGAGCTTCAACACGGAAAGCCAGCTTGATCGACCAGTTTGCGCTTGAAGAGCCGTGCGATGATACTCAGTTGATCTGCGATTGACGAGAGCACCTGTGCACACAATTAATGCAGTCACCAAGCGGACAAGACAAAGAGCGAGAGCGCGAGCGAGAGAAAGACGACGACCGGGCGTACCCATTTGCATTCTTTCTCATCTTCTGGCTTGATCACCTTCGCGACTACATGTACCGCAGTCTGTATGCACAGACAGCGAGCGAGCCAGACACGGTTTGACTTTGGTATACTGTACTGTGCGGAAAGCCACTTGGAGTCGTCCGCGAGCTCCTCTTCGGTATCAGCATCAGCATCGTCGCAGCAACTGCGTCTTGGGAACAGTCTTTGACGTGCGTCGCATTCTTCGGCTGACTCTGGCGTCCTCATCCATACAGAGAGGCGGATTGTCGAAGCGCGCTCTGCACCTGCATTCCATTCGGCAAGTCAAGTGTGTGTTGCGGAATTGGGCAAAATGGGAAGGATGAAAACCAATTCGGAGTTAAGCGGATGCAGCGCGCACTTTGCGTTTTCGTTTGACGAACTTAATACCTGCAGCGGCCACATTGTCAGGCTACGTCTGAAACTGGACAGGAGTATCAAAATAAGGTGCACATTGTTTCCAGCATCAGTTTAATGTGGTTTCCCTATCTGACTTGGTTTTTGAATTTGATAGAAGACTACCCTTTTATAATGTATGAAGGCTCTCTTCTTGACTTAATTTAAGTATTAACGGGGAAACCGTCTTGAGATAAAAGGGATCTGAACTTGGGGGCTGAAACGTCAACTCCGCATGCTGAATGTATTCGAGAGTGATGGTCAGATCCCAAAGCGTTTGTTGGGTGGCTCGTCTGCCCCCATCAAGTGTCCCTTCCTGATTGATTCGCCGGTCTCTGCTCCGACTCGCCGACTGACGCCACCGCTCTGTCACAGGACTCGCTCGCGCAGCAATGCCACGACAGCCAAACCACACAAGTCACACTCGTCCAAACAACAAACCACACGAGCAAGCAAGCAGACACACGCATTGGACACTGGACAAGTTTGCTTGATTTCTCATCATGACACACGTACAGTGGTCGTCCAATAAGCCTTTTCTGATCAATGGTGATTGGTTGGCTCTCGGCGACTCGTGCGCGAGCGTGACGAGTCCAATGCGTCGCGCGTCCGACCCAACTGGCGAGCCTTTCATGCCGTTCGCCGCTTCTGATCCTCTTCCGCGAAGAAGGTGAGGACTGGGTGGCTGACTGACTGGCGGTGGTGAGCGGCTTGGAATCACCAAGCACCCAGTACCGAGATGTTCTGATTTTCCAATTCCAATGTATGCACACGTCAACAACAATGCTATCTATGAAGTGCGCCGCATTCTGCGGGAACTGCTGCTTCAAACTAATGGTTGGACTGGCGCGAAAGATACATTCACTCCCTGTCTTGCCTCTAAGCGCCCAAGCACAATTTGCTTCAAGGTTCCTTGAGCGTTTGAGGTGCTTGTCGTCTCATTCTTGTCTTCCCGTAGACCATTCGCTGTTTTGTGAATGAGTGAAGACACACTACCAGTCAGTCAGTCAGTCAGTCAGTCAGTTTAAAGAACAAAGCGTATTTGGAAGCGTCGTATGCATGCTTGTTTTGATTGAGCCCATCTGGGAATGATAACAAGAGGTGACATGTAGAGTTGGACTGTACGAAGCTGTTGCCACGCTCTCTCTCTTTCTCTCTCTCTCTCTCTCTCTCACCCACGCCAGTGGATTTATAGATCTCGTGCGGACAAACACACACACAAGTACGCTTCCATCCCAGCCGACAATCCTTGTCGTGCAAAGGAGAAGTCTGTCTCACGTTTTCAGTGCAACCAATAGCACGTGTTGCTCAAACAAGCAAGCAACCAAGCAAGTACGCAAGTAAAAATGCAGCAAGTCAACAAGGCTGCAAACTCTCGTGGCAGCGAGTACTGTATTCCCACTGAGAGGCACGCACGCGAATGGTTCATTTGGCACGCCAGACGAGTCTACCGCCAAGAGCCTTCCTCCCTGGTCGCTCAAGTCGGCACCGCCGTCAACCGCAAACGGTTTCTGAGGATGATGATGACCTGAAACGCAAGATCCTCGCTGAGCGAGAGGTAAAAATTGAAACGCCGGACCGTTTTAACATTTTCGCCTTGGTGACAGTACACATTCCGCACAACTTGCCTGCACACTTGCGCACTCGCTTTGTGAACTTGCGCACGCGAGCGACAAGAGCTGAAATAAAAACACGCCGCCAGATGTAAACTTACAAGCGACATTATGGCGTCGTTTGGAGGCGTCAAGCCATTGTTATTGCAGTGCGCACCAGGTAGCTCTTGGTGTTGATTCCCGTGAGCGAACTGAAATTTCAGCTGTTCCTCGGATCCTAAAAGTTGGCATATCGCTTTTTTGCTTACACAACTGATAAACAACCACATCTTTGTAATGAACAGATGGGAGAATTTCAACTTTTCTCAGCGCGAAAATGCTGGTTTTGTGAGTCCATCTTCTCATCGGATTGGGGATTTAGTACGCGCTAGAATTCTCAACTTTGTATTGCTACATAGCGATAGCTAGCCACATACTGGGTTCCCAGCTAGCGCGCGCTCTGTAATGAGCTTGTGGTTCAGGGCAAGAACTGCAACTTGAGAAAATGTTGCTTTACCGACAGCAAGAACAATTTCGCGACTGTAATGGTTGGACCAAAATTCCACACATTTCTTACAAGTCTCCAGCTGGCGAATTCCTAATTTTTAGGCATTTCTAACACTGTAACAACTGGTCCAGCTGGCGAATTTCACATCACAGTGCCCAAGTTTTCGCAGCCAGCTGGATGTGAGAGCAGCAGGCGAATGCGAGATAACGAGACATGGCTTCGTTGCCCCCCTCCTTCATCTATCTTGCAAGTCAGGTTGGAAATATCTCCTGGAGGTGCTGTTGAGCACGATCTTTACCAGATCATACTAACTCTCATATGTAAATTATCGAAGCTTTTACATGCGAATATATCTGTTTTCCTGGATTAAACCACCGTTGCTTTCTTCCAACGCAACACAACGCGTAGACCTGGTTTGCCAATGAGCAAGCCCATGGAAAAGAGCGGCGCCGGACAAATCCGTCAACAGCCTCGGGCTTTTTGCCCATTATCCATGTCCTACACCCCATTTTTTTCCATTCTAAATTCTAACATCCATGGGTAAGAGATGATTGATGGCAAGGGGTGGTTTACCATTTCAGCTGGGTTCATAGATCATACCACAGAAGAATTCAAAGGCACACATCTACAGCCCCCCTCGAATCATGAATCAAAAGACGCCGACTCATCAGCCTGAAGCGGCGCGTCTTGACAGGATTTGGCTCCATCTTCAGTCGAACGAAACGAGCGAAAAAGCAGAAGAAAAGGATCATGGCGATGAAGAACAATCCTGCAGCTCCGCAGCCACAAAACGCAGCATTACCGCGCGATCTCTTTTCAGTAGAGGTGGCAGCATTTCTTTTCCGCAGCAAGTGCTGTTTTGAAGGTTGGCGCTTTGGACCATAAACAGCGTTTGAAATGGGACGAGATCAGCGTGCATCCAGAAATGCTCGGAAAGAAAGCGAGTGAGAGAGCATGAAGAAGTAGGAAAAGGAGATACAAAAATAAGCTGGCCAGCCGTGTTAGAGCTGGAAAGTGTAGGTTGAACTTTAGTTTTCTGGCCAAGCTTGCGAATCAATGGAATAAATAAATAAATAATAGGATAGAGGAAAAGACCTGGAGGAGAGAAAAGGATCGAAGAGCGTGAAGCGTGGATGCCACAGTCTTACTTCCAGTCTTCCAGTCTTGAAAATGTACAACTATTCTTTATCTTGATTTCATTATGGTCTTCTTTGTTGTTACGTGAGACTGTCTGGTGTGGTGGACATTAGCAAATCCCTCACTTACACACACTCCGCTTTCGCGTCTCAAAGCCTCTCCAAACACATACTTTCGCTCCACCCATTGCCTGCGAACTTATTGTTTTCCACACACCATGTATCACTGAGCCACCTCTGCAGACTTTATATCCCAAAAAAATCTTCAGCACGCCAACACGTCTGACTCGCACTGTACATCTGACCTAATCGATGCTTGACAAAGACGGGCGGCACCTCTGACGCCAGCGTAGTGGTCCCCCCTCTGCATCCATCTCCGTCCGTCCTGCCTGCCTGGCGCTGCCAATTTGGGATGTGTGAGCGCGTGCGTTCGCGGTCCTGACAGCGCGTCGTCCCTGTAAGTGGTGGTGGCTGGGTTGTGAGTGGATCGATTTTATCCGTCCACTCAGCCAACTCCCAGTCGACCCACTCTCTCATTTCCCAATTTGCCACGCACTCCTCAGCTCAGTTCAGTCAATCAGCCTTACTCACGATGTTGCCTGCCACGATCGCGCTCAACTCGGTGCACACGTCCGTGGTGGACACGCGCAAGGAGGACGGCCACACGGACTACGCGATCCGCGTGCAGACCGATGCGTACGACGAGGGCGAGATCGTCTACCGCCGCTTCTCGGCGTTCCTGCAGCTGCAGCGCCTGGCGCGCCGCCACTTCCAGGACCAGACGTACTGCTGTGGTGGCGAGAAGAACTGCCTGCTCGCGCACTTCCTCGAACCGGTGTTCAACGCGACTGAGTTCCCGGTCATGCAGGGCCGCTTCCTCGGCAAGAACTCCAAGGGCGTTGTGCGCGAGCGCGTGCTCTTCCTCAACGCGTTCCTGCTCGAGCTCGAGGAGGCGCTCAACAAGTGCCCGCCGATCGTCATGAACCGCTGCGAGAAGGAGCGCTGCAAGATGACCAAGCTGCTCAAGAGCTTCTACGGCTGCGTCGAGTACAACCGTCCGAGCCACTCGCGCTCGCTCTAAGCTGAAGGACGAAAATCCCCACTCACAAGCCACCACAAACAGACCGAGTCAAGTGCCGTTTTTGCATTCGCCGTCTCGCCATCGAGAGCTCCATCCGTTCGACTCTTCACGAGAGACCCAGAAACCCTCAGAAACACCACCAGTACCAGCTCGTAGATGCTGTACATATTTGTATGCCGCCCAGCGTACCAAGACACACACACGAGCCCAGTCGAGAGCACTCGCGTCTTGAAGATAGCCACAAGACTCGCCCAGAAGCTCACACGCCTTCGGACCAAAGCAGCCGAGCGTGAAGACGACGAAGGGGGGGGGGGGGGGGGGGGGGGGGGGGGGGGGGGGGGGGGGGGGGGGGGGG
>JALBZZ010000735.1:0-15957 GCA_038051095.1 Globisporangium irregulare
AGTCTCTGGCAAGACCCCAGCGCCAAAGGCGACCCGCACCCCAAAGCCAAGCAAGGACGCAGTCGGTGGCGACTCGGATGCTACTCCAGCCCCAGCTTCAGCTCCAGCGACCAAGGTGCCAGGCTGCAAGGTCAAGAAGACCAACTGATTGGAGAGACTGGTTGGATAGTGAGCCGAGCAAACCCATTTGATGTCCTATGAGTAGAATCGTATAAACTGCATGTCCTTCATCGTGAATGAAACAACCTACAAAATTTGACGGACCATCATGGGAGTCTTCCATGTCCAGCATCAGATCCACTCTCACGATAAGGCGTTGAATTTGACCCCTCTCACCAAAGCACCAGGACAACCGAACACGCGCATTCTATACACACACAGTGTACCATCATTAAATGTCCGATTTGCGCCACCATCTCAGCACCGTGAGCCCGGCGATTAAATAGTCACCGTATCCTTCCCTCGTGTCTTAATCCACCATCACCGCCCAGCTCAGCGCACATACACTACACACACAGACAGCGCAATAATGATCACATCCCAGCATACACGTGACACGTGCATGACAATCCTCAATAAGCATACCAGTGACCATCACGCTTTCTTCCAGCATCTATTAGTGATCAATCGCCAAAGCACAAGCTCTGCAAGTGCATGAGCATTGGTGGTGTCGTCGGGCTTGAATGAATGTAGAAAAAGAGAGAGAGCCCGCTGCGAAGACGCGAGTGAGAGCAAGATCACCCAGTCTCGCGCCGCGCTTCTACCGAGAGAAACAGTCGTGGGATCCATCTGCTGAGGCGATTTGTCAGGTCGTCGAGTGGTCCAATTGCAATTGCCACGAGTGACTTTGCTCTCAGTGACTAGGAGGGCGAAGAACCGCTGGCTTCTGGGATGACAGACGGCGCGGGAGAATGCTCGATAGGAGCGCAACGCTGCGACGATGGAAAGGCATCTTCAACGTGAGGCTCACACCCAAATTATACAATACAGAACCATATTGTAAGCATATCTACAATTGTGGAATCCAAAACACCGAGTTCAACACAAGCAGATTTGAGGTTCTGTCAATACCAAAACTACCTCTTCTAGTAACTAAATGCATGTTAGTTTCTTCGCATTAATTAATCGCGCTGAACTTTCGTCGCTGTTCAGAACACCCGCCATCTGGTTCATTCAAAAAGAGTGCACGATACAGCACCGTATTGCAAATGTATTCATGTTGTAGGCACCTTTTGTTCGATAATAACGTGTTGATCAGCGCAAATGTCCAGTAGCATATTTTCCCCTTTTCGTAAGAAAAAAACGCATTTTTGGCATTCGTTTTAGTGAGAGTTGGGTCCACACTCACTGTCCGAATACAGGTAATCAATCGACCAGCTGGTTTCGGGGTTCACAGCTCCACGAACGACTCTCCCTGCAGTACTGAGTCAGACAGAGAGCTCCGCTCCGCTCAGCAAACCAGCACAATCCCACAGGCCACCAAACAGCGCCGGCTTCTGCCAGCCGTAAACAGGGAGCGAGCGACCTGCTGTCGATTGCAAGGCCATCATCCCCCATGGCCCCAGCAGCTACCCACGCTCAGTGGTACCGTACTCCAGAGCTCTGGACTCTGGGCTCTGTCAAGGGAGGAGGTACAGTAGCAGTGGCATAGTACACGCAAGGGACACAAGAGCATGTCGCCGCATTCACTCGGCCATCCCTCTAGGCTTTCTCTCATTCCTCAATCTACCCTCCAGCGCGCAGTCCAGCCATCACCAATCTCCTCCACAAGCTACTTTAACCTCCCGCAATGGCCAAGTTTGTCTTCCCAGTCGCTGCTCTGATGCTCACCGCCACCTCCGCGGTCGTCTCAGCACTGCCGGTGCCGACCAGCACGTGGCCTGCGAGCACGGGCGCGGTCAAGTACGACGCGCCGTTCGTGGTCAAGGCTGGCACGACCTTCGACGGCGGCATGAAGACCTACGAGCTCTCGAACGTGCAGTGCCAGGGTCAGAAGGAGAGCAGCAAGGGCACCATGGTGTTCCTCGTCGAGCCGGGTGCTACGCTCAAGAACGTGATCATCGGCAAGAACCAGATGGAAGGTGTCCACTGCGAGAAGCACGACTGTACGATCGAGAACGTCTGGTGGGACGACGTCTGCGAAGACGCTTTGAGCATCAAGGGCGGCTCCGCCTCGAGCGTCTCCAAGGTACTCGGCGGTGGTGCCCGCTACGCTGACGACAAGGTCGTGCAGCACAACGGACCAGGCAAGGTTACGATCGACGGTTTCTACGCCGACACCTTCGGCAAGCTCTACCGTTCGTGCGGCACGTGCGGCGATGTCGCGCGCAAGGTGGAGATCTCGAACGTGCTCGCGATCAACCCGACGTCGGGCATCGCCACGGTCAACAAGAACTTTGGTGACGAGGCCAAGTTCACCAACATCCGCATCCAGTCGACGAAGAAGAAGGTAGTGGTCTGCGGCTGGTCCCAGGGCGTGTCCAAGGGCGAGGGCGAGCCGGGCAAGCTCGGTGACGGCCCATCGCCGCCGCTCTGCCAGTACACGGACAGCGACATCATCATCAACGGCAAGGCCTCGAGCGGCACTGGAAGCAGCACCGGTGGCGACGCCGACACCACCCCAGCGGTGACCCCGGCACCAGTGGACGACGGTAGCGATGCCGCCCCATCTGCCGCTTCGGACGACGGCAGCAACGCGGCCCCAGCCCCAGCAGCCAGCGAGGACTCTGGTTCTTCCGACACCACCGCGGACGAGACCCCGGAGCCCACCAAGGCGCCAAAGAAAACCAAGGCCCCGAAGACCCCAAAGCCGTCCAAGGCGTCAAAGACCCCAAAGCCGTCCAAGGCCCCGAAGAAGACCAAGGCGCCAAAGACCCCAGCACCAGCTGACGGTTCGGACGACAACTAAGCGCTCCCCTGGGTTTCCAAGCCATTCAGCTATGAGCTAACGCAGATGGCACCACGTAGAAAGTAAAGTTTGTCGTATAGTTTTCGTTTCTTTTTGTATGGATAATGAATTCCTTGAAAGTCGGTCCCTCAAAGTCTCTCGTTTTAGAATTGAATTGGCTGTTCGGTTATCAAGTCCATCCACCAAACTGCTCAGACCCAACGCTGCTCCACAGGAGGAGCTCACACTTGCGAATGATCTCGTAAACCAGCAGCACCAGAAGAGGTCGAATGGGAACGCTGTTGTTCCTCCTGCTGCGACGAGGATAGTCCAAGATGATGCACAAGGCGGCGAGTGCACCCACGGGCGTGCCCATACAGGTACAAGAACAGTAACTGCGCGTGCTCTGGCGCTCTCAAGCTGCGAAGGTGGCTGAGTTTACCACCATCCCTCATTTACTTCCTCTTGTAGGTGCACGCGTACATTTCATCACCACCGCCAATATCAGGGCCAGCCAAACAACCAGGTCAGGGTGAAGTCCATACTCCCATTCCTCCACATTATATTTCTCTGATGGTGAGGAAAACAGCGAAAATGACCAACGCGAGCTTCTGAATTCTGAAATGAACCAAACTCCTAGATACGTCAAGTCTGCGCGTGAAAGATGGGAAGCTCATCGAAGTCTCCGGCGGCGCTGAGGTGAGAGAACTGCTCGCTTGTATCCTAGCTGACCTCGTACTGCTCTGTGTGGTTACGTGTTGTCTGGCCTCTATCTAAAGCTCCGTTATTACTGTTGATGCCTCATCTAGACAGTAGCTCTGCGCGTGGACCATGTCTTCCAGCAGGGTTCCGAGAGCGACCTCATGGAGCGGTCGCTCCATTCACTTACAAAGGCCTGCGTCGAGGGCGTGAACACCGCAGTACTCACACTCGGCTCGGTTGCGTCCAGAAAGAGCGCCTTACTGTTCGAGCCAATTTGCGACGAGAGCGCCGTGAACCTGGTTTTCCAGGCGCTGCTCGCGAGTCTCGAGGCGAAAGCATCGGCGATAAATAACAGCAACACCAATAGCCACACTAGCGTCAGTGAGGGCAGTAATGCTGATGGTGGCTCGGGAAAGAAGCAGGCGTTCGCGTTCGAGCTCTCGGTCTCGTTTGTCGAGTTTTACGAAGAGGCCATGACGGTGCGTTGTGTGTGGCTTGTTGAGGCAGGCACTGGGGTTCTAAGGCTTCTGAGCTGTCATGTTGCTCAACGTGTCGACTAGGACCTGCTCATACCCAAAGAGGAAGCTCTAGGTGCTCAGACTCGGCCATTGGTGATGAACAACAGCAGCAGCTTTGGCGGCAAAGGGATCGCGAACCTATCAGAGCATGGATCAATTTCGAGTGTTGACGCGTTTCAAAGGCTTTTGGAAATGGGGAAGCGAGCGCGACGCAACGACTCGGGTCTCTACGGCAACGCGCGAGATTTCAGCAGCGCGATTTTGAAGGTATGCTTCCAGCCAAACATCTTGGTGCCGCTCTGGATTGACTTTGTCCAGCCATCCTTGGGTTATCTTATCTTTGAAATGACGTGTGTCACCTTGATGGTCGATAATCTGGGTGAACAGATTTCGTTGAGGCAGACCTTTTGCCTTCCAGACGCGTCCAAGCAAGAGTTGTACTCGACACTGAGTGTCATCGACTTGCCCGCAACCGATCGACTCACGAGGGTACGTCTGGTAGAACTTACTCTTTCAAAGGAGAACTTTCGAGTCTGCTGGGTCCGTAGATTCTCAACTCTTACGGTTGCCATCGACGGCGTGTGTGTGTCTCCATTCAGCCAGGAGGAGCCGTGCGCTTGTCCGAAGGTCCACTGCTCAACAAAGCGCTTTTTGCGCTCGCGGACGTGCTTGAAGACTGCGTATTTGCAAAGAAAGCAAGCAATGGTGGTCAGAATGATGATCTTCCTCAAGGTGGACACCGAGGACAACACAAGCGTCCACCTGAGAAGAACGATTTCTCCTACCCATCATTTGATGACTCGCACCTCACAGCGATGCTACACGACGTCATCGGCGGTAATTGCCTCACATTTGCGCTCCTGTGCCTGGTGCCAGGCAACTTTCAGGGCTCGAAGGCCACGATCCAGCTGGGTAGTAACTTGCCTCGCATTGACAATTTCCCGGTGGTCAATAACGATATGATTCAAGGACTTGTGCGACGCCACTTCCTGCAACTCGCGAGCCTCAAAGCCAACGTGCAACAGGCTTCGAACCAACAACAACTTATCGGCAGTTCTTCTTTGTATCCGGGCGACAACAAAGTCCACGCGTATGAGCGCAAGCTGCACGAACTCGAGGGCCGACTCACCCAGGAGACGCTGGAGAAGCGGCTCGTGCGCGAAGACAAGGAGAAGCTCGTGTTGCTCATGAACGAGCTCAAGATCAAGTACAACGAGCTCTTTGACAACGAGATCGACGTGCGTAAGGAGCTGCTCGCGTGTGAGCAGGAGAAGCTCGCGCTCAGCAAGGCGTTCGTGCAGTTTGAGATTGAGAAGAACACCAAATTGCAGGAGCTCGATAGCGATCGGTTCGAGATCGAGACCAAGCTCATCCAAGCCGAGCAGATGGTGCTCGAGATCCAGCAGGACGACAGCAAGAAAGCCTCGCAGATTCAAGACTTGATCGCCAAGATGAACGAGCTCATCAAAGAGAAGACCGTCCTGAGCGAAGAGCTCGCACTGCTGCAGACCCACGCCAAGCAGTCCGAGCAACAATTCCAGAAAGAGGCAAAGAAGAACCAGCAGCTGAGTCTCGAGCTGCTCGTCGCCGTCAACCAGAAGCAGAAGGCGCAGCAGCAGCTTGAAGGATACGACGCTCGCAATCAGGAGCTCACGACGCAATTTGAGGAGATGCACAGCAAATTCGAACTGCTGAGGGCTGAAAACGCCACGCTTAATGAGAAACATACGGCGATGGACGCGCGAATCGAGCAAATGCGCCGTGAGTTGGTGCTCAAAGAGCTCGAGGCGGAGAAGCTGCGTTTCTACTCGCGCAACAATCAGATGGACCAGGAGTCCGAAGTGATGAAGCTCAACCGCGAGTACGAAGCCAAGCTCCAAAAGCTCACGAGTCAACTGGAGACTGCGATCTCTGCAGCGGCGAGCGAGAGAAAAGTGTTCGAGCTTCAGTTCGAGCGACTGACGCTCGACTTGAACAAGAGCCACAGGGAGAAAGAGGAGCTCGTGCATTCGTGGATGGCCAAGCTGCAGGAGAACGAAGAGCTCCTCGTGGCGAATGAGCGTCTGATCCACGAGAGTGAGTCGCAAGTCGAAGCGCACCGTCTGAAAATCGCATTCCTCGCGTCATCGAAAGACAATCTGGACAACGACAGTGAAGGTGAAGGCAAAAGCAGTAGCAGCATGCCACTGTTGCGGGAGCTCATTTCTTCGTATCAGGTGCACGAGAAGCAGCTTCGCAGTCAGCTCACGCAGCTACGAAGCAAGACCTTTCGTTTGGAGAAGCGTCTTCGCGAGCGCGCGGTTAGCTTCGCAGCAGCGAGTGATGATAAAACTGGCTCGGATGTGAGTCTTTGCTCAGAGGCTTCAGGAGAGGGTAATGGCGGTGTTTCGACGGATGAGAAGAGCAATTTGAACTTACTCCTGCAAGAGATCAGCGCTGCGCAGGCTCAGCTCGCTCTGGAGAAGGAGAAACACACTATCAGCGTCCTCGAAGCCGCTGAACTCGAAAAGAAGAGCCAAATGCTGAGTCGTGAGTGCGACGCGTTGAAGCTCAAACTGGAGCAGAGCCACGAGGAGAAGCAGCACGTGGACGCGATCCGAGTCATGCACGAAGCGCTTCTCAAGCAACTCGAGGAAGTGCGAGCGCGCCTCATTCAGCAGCAAAACAACGAGCTCGCGATGAAGCAGCAGGAATCAGTCGCGAACGTGGCGAAGAAACTCGTTGATGCTCAGCAACAACAGAAGCAACTCGCTGCTGGGGCTGCTGCAAATAACAATGTGGACAGCAACAACAACCAGCCGGCGGCGTGGTTCACGGAAGAGAAGCAGCGGCTCGAGGCGAGACTCGCGGCGAGCACCAAGCAGTGGACGACGCTGGTCGAGCAGGTAGAGCGACGGTGCGCCGAGCTACTCACGAAGAACGTCATGCTCGTGCAGGAGAACAGCGACCTGCGAGAGCATCTCAAGGTAAGCAAAATCGAGGGATTCACTGCAAACAAATGGACAAACTCACCCTGCTAACTGCTTTGTCCTTGAATATGCTGCGATGCACACACCCAGGTCATCATGACTCGAAATCAAAACCGCTCGATCAACAACACATAACTTATTTACAATATCCAGCAAACTTGTGAAAACCAACCTTACTCGTTCGGGTCTTGACTCTCTCTAATCGCTAATCGCTGCTTCGCTGGTTGCTCTTCTTCATCTTCTTCGTTTGTATGTCTATGGGTGGATGTTGTTGCTGCGCAGTTGAAAGGCATCGTACTGGCGCGTGCCCCAGACGTTGTAGCTCTTGCGGATCAACTGGTCTACGCGTCTGCCGATCTGCTGCCGGTTGAAGCCCACGCACAGGCGGTCGCGCAAGTCCGTGATCACCTTCGCGAGCTTCGCAGTCTCAAAGCACGGGAACGGCGAGTGCTGGCCCGTGGTCTGCAGCAGTGCCGCGATCTCCGACTGGTACTTCTGCAGCGCGTAGAAGCCCTCGCACATCAGGCGGCGGTACTTTTCAAACCCCTGCGACTCGAGCCCACCCATGATCTCGACCATCTCGACGGTCAGCTTGAACGGCGCGTCCTCGATGCTAAACATGCCACCAGGAGCGATTCCTAAGATGAACCCAAAGTCAATGTGAATGATGTGGCCCTCGGTGCTCAGCAAGATGTTGCCGTTGTGTCGATCTTTCACCAGGAGCAGGTACGATACGACCGAGTACGCCGCCATGCTGTCGATGAAATTCGCGCGTGCAGCTTCAAAGGTTGGGGTACCTGGCTCGCCGTAAATGCTCTTGAAGTACGCAAACAGGTTGCCGCCGGGGAACGTCTTCTTGAGATGGTCCAGTGAGCACGCGTCGTTGATCGTCTCTAACAGCCCAATGTTCGCGCCAGTAGCCACGATCCTGTACGTTCTCAGCCACAGACTCGTGTTCTCAAACTCAAAGATCGACTGGAACTTCTTGATCAGCTGCATCGTGAACACCTCCTGCCTCAAGTCGTCATTCGTTTTCACAATCACGGAAAACAACTGCCATCCTGGTAAGTGACCGAAAGGCGACTCACAACGGATACGCTCTTTGCGCTCCTCCCAGCTCTCACCGTACACTTTGCTGTCGTAGACGATGTTGTCCACTCCGTGACGCTTGTTCGTGTTGGTCGAAACGAGTGAAAACCCGCGCGTTCCGTCGGGGACTGGGTTGCCGCGACTCGGATCCGACGACCCCGGGAACGTCATGTGGCGACCTAGAATGCTGCTTGGTGCTGCTGCTCCGCCGTTGCCACCACCACCACCTTCTGCAATGCTGCCCACTGGGTCCTGGTCATCGTCAAAGCAGCTCAGATGAGACTCGTGTCTTCCTTTGCTCGTGATCGGGCCGCCGCCGAAAAGCGCGCTGCTGGAAGATTCCGTGGACGAAACCAGGGAATCACGGGATGAGCCGTCACCAAGAATCGCGAGACTCGCTGGCAGCGACTCAAAAAACGTCGAGCTTCGAGGATGCGACGAGTTGATGAACGGCCGTAGGCGGTCGTCGGATCCGACCAAAGTCGTCGCGTTCACAGGGACAGTTTCCAGGAAAATCAGCGTTGGCGCGCGCATCTTGGTCGAAAACACTTTGCCCTCATTCGGTGGGATCCGCAGCACGCGGAAGAGCTCGTCTGATGCTGTGCATAGTGGGTACAGAGCCGACTGCTGTAGCTTCTCGTTCATCTGGTTCAGCTCACGTTCGAGGTACCTGCCACGATGTTGCACTGGCTGCACAAAACGCAGCCGCTCGCTGATTGCGGCGAGTGACTGCACAAACTCTACCTGATCGAATACAAGCGCCTCAATTTGCGCTTGCGCCGACCCCGTCGCCCAGTCACCTACGCTCAGCGATTCGTACAGGATGCTCGTCTGGAACTCGCACAACTCAACACCAGAGTGCGCTAGTTCCATCGCGCTGGCTTCAAACTCAGGCACGGTCGTCGCATTCAACCACCTCTTAACCACAGAGTCCTGTTCTCGCTCAATGAGCTCTTCGCTTTGCGCGTGTGTGACTTTGAGGCCGCTCAAGATCTCTTGGCGCTGGTGGTCGGGGCATTGCGCGAGCAGGTAGTTACTCCAGATCGTCGTGTTCCCTTCGCTGTACGGGTACACAAACCCAAGCAGCGATAACAGCGAATGCGGGTGCAGCCCATTCGCGTCACCGACAGACGCCTGCACGTGCCAGATCGTCTGCAGCGCAATGCGCGGCGAGCGTCGGCAGATCGCACGAATGTACCTTCGCAAATAAAACAATTGCACCGCCGAGCTCTCAGTATCCGCGTCGCAGCACTGGAACAAGTGCAGGATCTGGTACCAGAGGTTCTCGACGCGGTCCACACAGTTCTCGACATAGAACGGCAGGCGCTCGCACGCGACGCGAAACAGATGCGGTTTCTTGCGGGTCTGGTACAGAATCTTGATCGTCTTGACGAGGCTCATGGGGCCGCGGCGAAGCTTGAGCATTGTGCGCTCAAAGAGGTCGCTCGTGTCGAACTGCGGGCCACTTTGCAGGATCACAGCGTCCATGTTGGGAAAATTCATGCTCACGGTGTTCAGGAACTTGGACATGGAGCGCAGGTACACGATGAAATCCTGACGACGCGCACAGGAGTAACAGCAGCGACGAGCGGAGCGCAACCCTAGGTGGAACAACTTGATCGAGTTTGCACAGTGGCGCGAACAAAACGCCTTGGCGCACGAACCGCACACGTACCGTCGCGCGAGCACGGTGCCGAAGCGAACCTCGCAATGCGTGCACTCGCTCTCGCTTGTGTGGCCTGCGCTTGTGTGACTGTAGTTGCTGCTGACGCTTAGTGCTGCAGACGGCCGTGTCGTCTCCGATAGCAGTGAGATGCTCGGCGACCGCGGGGTCGCGTCCACTGCAAGCGGGTACTGTGCTGGAACAGCTTCGGATGCGTGGCGGTTCGCGTTCTGGGCCGACCGCAGCATATCTTCCGGCACAATGCGCCGATTCTCCGAGCCTCCTCCACCGTCGTGATGCGGGTTGCCGCTCCCGCCTCCTTCTCGCTTGTTGCGCTGGACGCACTTCTGCAGAATCGCGAGCCATGCGTCCTTCTCGTCCATGCTCTTGGCCGAACAGAGCAGTAGCCGGTTGCTGAACGTGCGCACGGCGAACGCGTGCGGGTACGAGTGGACCGAGCCGTGGCCATTCCAAGACTCTACGTCGCGCACCCACACTTCCCCTCGCAGCTGGCTGTCCTGGTGTGCGAGCTCCTCGGTCATGTACCAGCGCAGACGGCTGCCCTGCAGGATGCAGTAGCGCCACGAGCCCATGTACATGCTCGTGCTGTAGCGCTTGCGCAGATAGCCTTCAAAGAAGAGCTTCTCATTCCCGCCTGCACCTGTGTGACCGCTTTCATCGCCATACTGAAGCTGCTGGTACTGGAGCTGCTCTTTCTCGAATGCCATGGTCTTCTGCAGCGACGCGTCGTCCATGCCGCCCACGCCCTTGCTACTACCGCCCACAGGAACGCTGCTGTTGTTGTTGTAGTTCAGCGTCGTGGAGCTGGCGGCGGCAGCGCGGTCCGGGTCCAGCGGCAGCAGCTTGTCGCCAGACGCGTACGCGGCGGTGGTGGCGGTCGTAGCAGTAGCTGTTGTAGACGCCATACTTCTTCAAACTGGACGTTTGCTGCCACAATCAACCGCGTTCGTTGGCTTGCTTCACGCACACACAAATACTTGGCACACACACGCACACGCTCACTCACAAGAGACGCACAGATAGATAGATAGATAGAGAGCGAGCGTTGGGCTGTGCTACGCGCACTCGAGCGGTCGCAGAGACTGGGATGACGCGCGCGGTCTCTCTATTGCTGCGGCAGCGAACGCGCTTGAAGTCGTCAAGTGCTCGTGGTCTGCTGCGCTTGCTTTCTTCTGCTTGTGCTGTTGTGGGTTTGTTGGACTCTGCCGCTATATGTATGGGGTTGAGGTTGCTCTTTCTCTTGCGCGCTCACCCTTCTTCTAATGCGACTGAATATTTGGCGATTTTGAGGTGGAGAATGGTGACTTTCCTCTACATCGTTTGATAATTACAACCTCTCTATCGTATACTGAAATATGCTGTATAATTATGTCTAAATATACATGCTTATCATTTATTACAGATAAACCTGTCTAACTTGATCTCCGATAAAATTGATATCCTTGTATATATGATTGGGTGCCAATCCGCCGACTCTGTTCCTATATGAACGTATGTAGCAAACTTGATAATGGGTAAAAATGATACTTGATTAGAATCTCGTCAATTTTTGATGTTTTGGGTCCGGAATCTGGCTCAGTGATGTGGGCCCGACCCTCCCACGCAACTAATCTGAGTTCAAACCCCGCCTTCGTGCAGTCACAAAAGTGTCATTTTTGGAAAAAGGTCAACATTGTAAAATAAAATTGTGGCTGCATTAAAAACGGAGGTTTTTGCAACTGTTTCACTATCAATCTTGCTTGTAGTTCTCTTGCTATTGCATCGTTGGCGCAGCTGAAAAGTAACTGCGAATCAGCATCTGAGTGAGAGTTCCCCCCTCTACTCAAAGCTCTTCAAGTAGCCGCTGCTGTAACGTACGCATGTCTTCCACCACACGTCTCTCTAGATCTGGGTGGTCACCTAGCGTAAAAATTACAGCTCTTACAGCGACTACTTTGCCTTCAGTGCTGATCTCTGGATGCGCGCTGGAGACACCCTCAGATTCGTTGTCATCGCTGTTGTGGACAGGAACGCGACATCCACATCTTCACTCAGCAGGTCTGCAGCAGTAAATGCTTCCATCTGCGTGTTGATCTCACCCGCACAGCAAATGAAGCCGTCCAGATCCATCAGGTCGCGGATGCACAGCTGCTGCATCTCCACCAGTAGACTGATGCTCAGCTGCTCGTTGGTGTTGATCCGCGATCTGCGAGTGATAGTACGACCGAGTACAAGCCAGATGTGCCGAAAGCAACTCAAAATGGCCTCTCGCCAGCAGGATTTGATTCACTTCATCGCTGCGAGCTTGCCAACCATATAGCTGCTGGCTTGAGATCCTTGTTCATCCAGATCCGGCGTGTGCTGGAGCTATCGATGCCGGTATCGACGCTTGAATGACGTGATGATCCTGGCGTCCGTTGGTTGCAGGTTCAGTGTCGTATTGGCGGGAAGGAACACGACAGTCGCGCTCTGCAATTCGATGCCGTTGACTGTGTGCGCTGATGCATTATGGGGGAGGAGCACGGTGTTGCGCCGTTGAGCGCACATGTTGTCGTAGAACTCACGCAGCCACTCCTGAAACAGAACGCTGATCATCCACGCTTTGAGGTCGCTCCAGTAGTAGGACCCCAGCTGATTACCAGTCTTCTTTAGGAAACAGCGAGGTTTCTTCGCGTGTTCAATTATGAACGGCTCGCAACTGTCCGAGCCATCCGCATTGCACGCCAGAGCGACGGCCACGCGAGTCTTGCTCTTCTTCGATCCTTCCACTTGTCGCCGGGTGATGGTCTTGTCGGGCACGAGTCAGTGAAAGAGTCCCGTCTCATCCATTTTATAGATGTCGGCTAACGAAACCCCTTCCAAGCAGTCGAATCACATCACGCTGCGCAGGTATCTGCTCAGCGTTCACTGAACTGCTCTTGCCGTGGGCGCTCATTTTCTTGAAGCCGTGGCATCTCTGTCATACCTGGAGCCAGTCGTTAGAAACGGCAGCAGCTGTTATCCTGGACACCGCTCAGCCTGGCTATTCGCTTTGCTTTTGCTTTGATCAAATCTCCGCTCAGCACCATGCATCTTGCTTTACATTGCAGTACACAATTGGCAAGCGCTTCATCGACAGCAGGGAAGATGAGCGGTCGCATTCGCTTACACTTGTGGTCGGCTTCTTTCATGAGTAGACACTTCTTGCAGTCGCGCAGGATACCGGAGATGATCTCCTGGACCGGTGCCCTGACGAAGCTGAACTCTCGTTTTGCTCTTGCCGCAAACTGGAGCTGGGTAAGAGTGGCGTTAGCGGCGTGCCACAGGCAGATCTTCTTCTTCTGCTCGAATGTCAGGTTACCCATCATCTCCCTATGAGAACAAATATTCTCTATCAATTAATAAAATTGGAGAATGATGGTCTTTGTTTTGACCAATCAGGTCATGGCATTTTTATTTTGCTGGTACTGACTTAAGATAAATTATGTGTACAAGTAGTAATTTCAAACCATGACTTGTAATAAATTTACAGTCATTACGGTTTGCAAATCTGGTCTAACTTGTTGTATTTTTCTACAAAATACAACCTTAGTTTTCAAAATTACGGGACAACTTCTTACCATTTTTAGCTTCAAAAGAGTATGGAAGAGTATGAACACGAGACTAACCCAACAATCACATTGCAACTGACAGCAGAGATGAGAGAGTTGGTGGGCTAACCGTGGGCCACAGTATTATGTGGACCACGTTTGTAAATTGTGTTTTGATGCCAACCATCTTCTTCTTCTTGACAACTTCAACCCCAGGCTAACTGGCACATGTCTACCTGCCTGCCATGCTGAGGCGGCTCTGCTCACAGAGCCAAAACCAAAGTAATCGGTGGCTCTCGATCGACAAGGCCAAACGAATCAAAGCAAAGGAAGCGAACTCAAGACGTCACTGCAATGGCGCTTTCCAAGCTCTCTCGCACTCAGGTCCTCGAGCTCCACGAGCCAAAGAAGAACCCTTTCAGCCATGCGCTCGATGCGCTGCGTGCCCCCCTCCCATGGCTCGCGTTGCTGCTGCTCTTGATATTGCTGTGGCCCCGCGGCGTGCTCGCGATCGAGAAAGTGGATACCGGCTCGATACTCAACTCGTCCGGTCGCGTGCGGTTCGGACCGGGGATCGCGGCCGTCGGCGCGATGGTCATCGGTGCGATCGTGTGCCTCTTTGGGTACCGCCTGCTGCGTCCCGCGATCTTCGTCTGCGGCTTCCTCTCTGGCGGGCTGCTCGTGGCACTCATCATCGAGTACGCGTTCGCGTCGATGTCGTGGGTCGCGCTGGCGTCCTGGATCGGGTTCCTCGTGGGCGGCTCGATCTGCGGCTGCTTGGTGCTCATGATGTACAACATGGGGCTCTTCCTCATCGGCGCGCTGGCCGGCGCGCTACTCGCGTTCACGCTCAACACGGCGTTCATGTACCGACTGTACCCGAGCCAGCCGGACGCGATGCTCGTGATCCTGATCATCGTGCTGGGGCTCATCGGCGGACTACTCGCGTGGAAGGTCGAGAAGCCCGTGATCATCCTCGCGACCGCGTTCATCGGCGCCGATGCGCTCGTCTGGGGCGTCGGCTACTTTGCCGGCAAGTACCCGAGCGGCGCGGATCTGAAGCGATTCCGCTACCAGGATGCCCATGGCGACTGGATCTACAAGATCCCGAAAGCGTGGTGGGCGTACCTGGTTGCGCTCATCGTGATCTTCCTCTTCGGCACTTACTGGCAGTTCCGCAGGTCGGGCAAGGACGTGAGCTACACGAGCAGCAGCGACAGCAGTAGTCCAGTTCTCAGGACCGCCACCACCAGCAACAGCCGAGGTGGCGGCACAAATGAGCGCTACGGCAGTACAGTGACCCCGCGCCAGAGTGACAGTGGCAACCCCATTTCGCATGTGTGATTGATTATCGAGACAAGAATGAGAGTGCAGGTCGTGGAAGTTGCTGCTGGCGCAAGGCTCCTCACGCAATGGTGGCAAGGCGTTCGCATACATCGGAGTTATTATTTTATGCGCAGAGTATGGGAAATGAGCGAATGAATGAATAGGTGAATTGGATATATGAGCGAGCGCCTTCATGAAGAAGTTTGGTGGTCGCTGACGACGCGTGAACGGTGCATGTGTGCCGTGGTCATTTGGGGTTGATGGGCCATCTCAAGTGTGTTGTCATGTTGTGTGATGGTCACCAGGTTGTTTTTCTTCTTGAGGATTAGTACTGCCATCTCTAGCCGACCGCTGAGGTCTTCAGGGATTCTGAGACCTCCACGCCGATCCCACACCACTCAGCAAGAATTCCCCACCAGCGCCAGGGGTGCTTTATACTGTATTGCTGCTGTGGTGCTGCTGCCTTTTCGCTCGTGGTCCTTGAGCAACTTCATGCACTTGGTGCTTGCCCACTTTCGTCTTGCACGCCTGTTGTGTTGGCAACATTTGGAAACTGAACCTACTTGCGATTGTTCAAGTTTCCCGTCGCGGACACCCCAGAAACGAAATGGAATCTGGAATTCGATATTTTTCTCCGAGCAACCAACCCATAGAATTTAGCACCACTCTCACAGCGACCATCAGTCCTCATGACCCCATCAGCCTGTCGTTCGACTCGCTCGCTCACCAGCTCGTCTTTCTTCCACATCTGACATTGTTATTGCATCGCAAGATGGCAGGTTTCATTTTTTTCAGTTGTACATTTTCACATTTTCCAAATGAACAGGGAAATATGAGGATGTGTGGCTTCAAATCGTGGTTATCATGCTTGTGTGATAAACAAATTACTGTAGTAGGAGGATGGAGAGAAGAAACCTGAAAGCTGAATATATCTTGGTGTGGGATCCTGCACCACCAGCGGCACAGATGGCAGATTAGATTGCGCAATGACCACCAGGATGGGGAGGTGCCACAATGCCATTCTCCACCCTCATTAGCTGGTCGCCCCTCCTGTTCGCACTGTGTCATTCGACCTCGATGATCCGCCTGGAAAAACCGCGTAAACATGCAAATCATTGCGGAAGCACTCCCGCCCAGTACTCCGTCTGAGTCTGGTTTCCTGTCATCGTCACTCTTCAATGTGCCATCCGAGCCAATGCAACAGCTGGACTCCACCTACCGGGACTCCCAACAG
>JALBZZ010000736.1:0-15945 GCA_038051095.1 Globisporangium irregulare
GAACTTCAACACATACACGTGTGAAGGTCTGGTCCTGAGAGTCCAGGTCTCCACAATAATCCATCAGCCAAAACCATCACTATATTTAGTACTATTCGCTGCGCAATTTGCACCACGGCTTGCGTTCTTTCGTGACAACAGCAATCGGATTCGAGACAGCACTGCTAGCGGTGCCTGTGAAGCGTTTAAACCAGCTCAAGGTCGCTCCTTACTATGTGTGCCACCGCTAGCGTTGCTGTCCATCCCATCACCGACGCCATCAGTCTGCTCAACGATTGTCTGGACGCGCTGCAGGCTCTTCCGTTTCCCCGATCGACCAGAGCGAGATCCAGACGACGCGTTCAGTCGCAGCAATTGTTCCTCTTTCGCGGTAGTGCTACTGCTGCTTTTGGTGCTTCTCAAAGCAGACAACAACTGCGGATCAAACTCGATCATCATGTTGTTCTCTCGATACCGCAGTCCCGGTTTCACGTCCACGTCGCTGCTTGTAATGGGGATTCCGCTACTGCTGGCTGACGCCGTCATAACAGACGTCTCATCCTCCAGTAGGCAAACTGTCTGCTCCGGTAGGACAGATCGAATGTGATGCAAGTACAGCATCCGCTGTTGACGAGCGTAGAAGAATGTGAGCGCTGTGCCGACGATGACGTACACGCTGCCACCGATGACCTCCCAGGTCGCAATTTTCTCTTTTGCAAACGATCCAGGTTTCGCAACCTGCGCGAGAGAGAGTCCGTTTGTGGGAGACACACTCGACTGCTCTTGAATCCAGACGACAGGAAGCCAGCACTCTTTGATGTTCTTGTGCCAGGCATCTTTCTTTGCATCTCGAGAGACGTGCGCGTTTAGCTGCCAAACCAGTCGCTGGTGGTACACAGATCCCGTCAACGGATCCACATCAATGGTTATCTCGGCTGGTTCTCCTCTTCCTAACCCTGGGGTCGTGTCGGAGAGTGTCAGCTGAAGATCGTCTTGCAGCAGGCTCATGTTAAGCATCGCAGTCGTGCTGTCACTCGCACGGATTCCACTCGGGAGGGTGGTTGGGTTCAACCAACTTGACACCGTGTACCGCATCAAGGGAATGCCAAAGCGTGTGACGTTCCGCACATACTCGGCCTGCACAAAGCGTCGAGAGTACTCCCAATAGAACAGTAGCTTCGCAGGCGGGAAGTCTTTTGTGCCGCCCATGTATTTTTGCGACAAGATCGCAGTCGTGAACTGCGAGCCATCGGTTACGTGAACAGCACTCAGAGTGACCTTTTCTCCCCAAATGAACACCTCGGTGGCGTTGTCGATCGCCAGAATCTCCCCGATCACTCTGGATTTCTTCTGGAACAGGACCGAATCATTCGCCAACGGCACTTGCAGAGTGAAAAGCTGGGGCGGCAAAAATGACGGTAATGACGAATCGTTCTTCCAAATCCCGCTGTTTGTGGTGGTGGTTGCACTTCCAAAGAGCACGCTTGAGACGTTTTGAGAAGCCAGGTACCCTCCAACCGGATACTTCAGTGCTCCGGACCCGGCTGGCTTGCTCACGAATTCCGCACTCGCTTGGATCCCTAGCACTTGTGGTTCATAGACAAACTTGGTTGCAGCATAACGTAAATATGCCTGGAAATCGGTCGTGTAGCTCCTTAGTTTGGATGCAAAGCCTGCTTCCGACAGCACTGGTAGATTGAGGAAGATCCCGTCTGCAGCTTGAACACATGCTTGCTGTTGTTGCGAAACTGAGAGTTTGTATGCTGCTGCAATATTTTTCACTAGAAATTCACATTCACCACTTGAGATAAACGGCTGGGCAAGGAACGCGTCGATCAGCAATGCTCCCCTGGTGGTCAGCTCAGGCGTGGAGAGCACCGTTTCATTCGACTTGGTCCATTCCCATGGCGTCGCATCTGAGAAAATTGCCATCAGCGCATTTGCGTCTTTGATTGAGACGGTATAGTTCACGTTCAGCTTGCACGCATAGCTCCCGTCGTAAGCAAACATCACATCTTGATTGTTGCGATCACAGAAAGCCTTGAGCTCGCCAAAGCCAGGAAGAAACGAAGAGTTCCAGAGAATCGGCGCTTTCTCTACAGCATCGAAGATCAGTTCTTGGCGCACAAATCGCTCGGAGGCTACCCCAACGTCCATATTTTCAGCGTTATCATTATCGCTGCTGCTGTTCACACCGAGAACGGTTGGAATGGAGTAGTTTGCAAGAGTGACACTGCTATTCGCAAACTGCGCCATTGCCAAATCGCGGAAGCTCGTCACTTGGGTCTTAAGCGATGGATCGACTTCCTGTGCGTGATCGAGTACAAATTTCTCAAATAATGGGTGATCCAGCCAGCTCGTCATCCACGGAACCACGCGAGCGTTGATCATGAGTTCAAGCGATCCCGGGTCTACAGACTGAGAACTCAAGCGGGTTCCTCCACTGAAAGAGCACATTTGATCCCACAGAGTTTCGGAGAGCACCTTCAGTGCCACTTTCGCAGTCGAAACGCCACTCTCATACGCTTCGTTGAAGCTCGAAGAGGAGAGATTCTGGCATGTACCTGATGATGCATCGGATGAAAAGCAGCTCACAAGCAGCGATCGCCATATTGGAGACCCAATTTTCGGATCAACCAGCGAGGATGCCTGGCTTGGATCAAGAACTGCGCGCGTGAAGTTCGCCCAAAGAGCCAGCGATTTATCGGTCTCAACCATCTGAATGGCGTCTTTGCTAGTGGTTGCGTCCAATGGGAACGCCTTGAGAAGCGCGCTTGCATCTTTCAGTAACGGCGACCCCAACGCTGAAGATGACCCCGATTTCGGAGACTGGAGCCACAAGAACTCGACAAATTGGCGCAAATACGGGTGCTGCTGCCAGGATGCCAACCAGTTCGTCGTCGCCTGTAGAGCGCACGAGATATCGTCACTGGTTATCTTTGCGGATTTGATGATCGTAGCTGTCGATGAGGTGGCCCTAGACGCGTCGATAAACTGTAAGAACGCTGCTTCGTCAATTTTGTGCTCAAAGAATTTTCGCCATTGCTGAATGCCGTCAGGGTGAAGAAACGAGACCGGATTTGACGAATCCCACAGCGAAAAGAGGAACTCCAAGGATTCGCTGCACGCGCTGAGCGGATTTAACGCGCTTGCACCAAGATCCACGGTGTTTGCCACCAGGTCTGTCGCTGAGGAGTTCCTGGGCACGGTCTCGTCCAGGGGGAACACAAACCCAAGGCCAAAGCCAAAACGCAAGGGATCTTTCGAGACAGCTGCAGCAATCGAACGCCATGTGCGTAGCTGGTTCGCTTGGAAGAACGCTGAGCTCTCAGGGAGTTGGCGCCACCATGACGCGATTGCAGCGACTGCTTGCTCTTCGTCAATCTCAAACTGCGTCTGCAGATACGTCACCGAGAGTTTGGTCAGGTTCGAGTACTTTGTGATCTCTTCTTGAGATGAGATCAAAACCTGGACGATCGTCTTGAATGACTCCAGCGCACTTTGCGAAATTACGCCAAAGTCGTCCAAGATAGATGGACAAAATTGACTCGGGTCTCCAGTGGCAGCGATCGTGCACCATATCACCTGTGTTGTCGGGTTCAGCAACGAGCCCGATTTCTGATAATCCCAGAGGTTTCTTCGAGACAATGGCGATAAACTCTCCAGCAGAGGTGATGCGACAGTAAATAGATCGTGTGGTAGCGTTTGCCCTCCGCTGCTGAATCCGAAGAGGCGTCCAATGTAATTTGCAAGGTTGATTGTCACGTCTTTTTCTCCACGAGGGGTCGAGCCAGTCGCCCACTGGTGCAGAATGTAGTCACGAAGCACCACGTTGGAAGACCAGTCCATCAGCCACCCAGCAATGCCACGCAACTGGAGCTCGGTCAACGTTGTCTGCGCTTCCATTTCACGGAGCAGAGTCTTGCGTTGGTCGACTGGTAGCGAGTACTGCATGGCCGCTTGGCGTTCCACTTTTGCCTCCGGTGGGTACGTTTGCACCAGCTGCTCCGAGCTGTAGTCGACGCCCTCGTAGATCTCTTTCCAGGCACTGAACCCTGTCGGGAGTCCATCTTCCGTGAGCTTGCCTTCCATGTTCAGGAACGAAAACGCATTCGTAGCTCTCCATAAATACTGCCCCTGGTCAAAAGTAGGAAGGCTTTCACCGCCAGCAACCGCGATTTTGTGCCACGCTCCACTCGGAAAGAGCTCAAAGCCAGCCTGGATTCCATCTGCACTTGCATCCAAATCAATTGGGGAGCCGCTCTGTGAAAGCCACGCGATCCCGACGCGCCGCGTCGATATGGAGCTGGACTCCCACATCTTCAGGTAATCTTGCACAGGCGTCAAGTCTGTCGGAGGAGACTGAGTGTGGGTTTCATCATCCAAGTCGCTCGTGATTGCTTCAAGCATGCTCACATGGTTGATCGCGGAGTGCCATTTCTTTAAAAACATCGTCAGATTCGTGAACGCATACGGAGTTGACTGGTTCCAGATCAGTCCGGCGATGCCGATTGGAATCATGGAAGCGGTGCTAATGTTCATCTCGAAACTCGCCTCTGCTTGTGCTGTTAGCAGCGGTTGGAAGCTCGAACCAGCGTTCGTCGCGAGCTCGACGACCGTCGCATTCGCCATCACACCCAGGAAATTGCACGCTTGAAATTCCTTAAGACTCTTTTGGAACGACACGGTCTGCTTGAAACTGCTTGGACCTAGACCTTCGCAGGTGGTCCACGATTCATCAACCTCGACGACCTTCTTGGGCTGCACCTTTGCGCTTGTTTCGACGATGTCAGGCTTGAAAAACTCTGTTGGGCGGGAAGCTGCCAACTGGAGGTCCATGATTGTGTCCTTCAGCGCCACTGTGTAGCGCGAGTCGACGGGAGGACACGGAGCGACCGTGGTAACAATGTCTGCGCTTTTTTGGACAACGCTGACAAAAGTAGGAGTCGTTGGGCATTGCGCATGAATCCAGTGTCCGAGTACATCTCGCAGGAGGTGCTCACTCTGGATCCACGCTACAAGCCAATCAAATACGCTTTGCATCCATGATTCCCATTTGGAAGCCTTGCATGCGGCCACTAAAGCCTCCTTCGCCGTTTTGGTTGTCGCACTATCTGAGCTTGTGGTCGCGCTTGAGAGGGTCGCCCAGAGATGCCACCCGCCGTCCTGTAAAAATGATCCGCTGTTGTTCGAATCCCACAGACTCAGTGCGTCACGCGGAATTTGATACACTGTGCCATTATCGTCACTTAAGACGCACTGAGTGGACAGACACCCACCAGCCAACTCCCACCCCCATTGACTACCATCTCGGTACGGTTCGATCTCGAGTTCTTCAGCCGCACCACGCCGCCATTGGTCCAGTAACGCATTTTGTATCCAGTCACTCGACCTGTGCGCGCGGACCCAGTCTTGGACATTTTCGTATTGCGCTTTCGACATTTTCTCACAACTCATCGCAGCGAGTGTCTCGTTAAATACAGCAGACCGCTCGCCTCCTCCGAGCATCTGTAGACACGCTTCGTCGATTGCATCGTTGATGGCTTGCAGCGTGTCGCCACCATCCGTCGAAGTCGAAGCCGTTGCGTACCAGTTCTTGTATCCTTCAGCATTCAGAAACGAGAACGAGTTCAGTGGGTCCCAGAGCACCATCGCCGCCGCGAGTGAGACTCGGTCGCTTCCGCCACTTGGGGCGGACGGCATCAGTTCAAATCGAAAAGTCGACTCGTCCTTGTCGTCAGCCAGCGATGTGGAGATCGTGTCGCACGAGAATACGTTGACACTCGTGTCATAGGTCGATGCTTTGCTTGTGTACGTTTCAGTTGCGGCATCCAATGTACAGATGGTCTCAGTGACCGCAAACGTCTTCGTCGTTGTGAAAAACGGGGACTGATTCGATGTAGTTGCGGGATTGGATGACTTTTCTACCTCGTTGTACGACTCGGTGCACGTCTGGAGGTTCGCTGTAGTCACAATATTCAGAGACGTCACAGTCACTGTCTCTCGTTTCAGGCACGTGCTCAGACGCCACCAATTGTAGACATTGAGCACATTCAACTCATTGTTTGACCAGGTTTCAAGCCACTCGGAGATCGCCTGGGCGTTCACTACAGTCATTGAAGGTTGCTGAACATCGTTCACTAACCGAGTAAACTGAAAGGTTCGGATCCCGCGAAGCCATATCCCAAAGCCCAAGGCGGTGTTTGACATGTGTGCGGAGACCAGGAAAGACGCCGAGCTTGTCTGATCCCAGAGCATTTCTCGTAGAGCTTGGGTCACCTTCCACTCATCTTTACTTGACGGGTTCATCTCGAACCCATTTTGGTCCCCAGTGATGCCCGGTTCCAGATCGTACAGCAGACACGAAGGCAGCGGCAGGCCCAGCACCGAGTTACAGGTTCCATCACTCCAATGACGCAGTGCTCGCCGCTTAATGAAGCCATCCGCGAGCAAACCTTGGATCCAGGCACCCACTTCAGTGATCTGGGCGGTGGTGAGTCCAGGAACACCGGCTTGAAGAGCCTGAACACTAATTGAGCTCCCACTGATCGCGCTCGCCCACTTTGTAAACCCTTGGGGGTTGACGAGCGAGAACTCGCTTGTTGAGCTCCAAAGTTGCTGGGTGACCGCTGCCGTGATCCCACTCATGCTTGCGCCGCTTGGTTCAAGATTGAACCCGGTTTGAACCCCCGCCTTCTCGATGTCCAAATCAACTCTAGATTCGTTCTGATCGCTGTTCGACGTCCGCTTGGTGTACGTCTGACGCCAGAACCGCTCGCGATCTCGCTGCGTAATTGTGCTTGCCGCCCAATTAATCAGGTACTGGCGGATGAAAAGTAGCTGCTCACGAGTGAGGTAGTCACTCACCAGCGCAACGTCATTGTTCACGCCCTGAAGTACGTACGTGATCGCAGTCTCGTTCATCACGATCACTTGTTTCCAGATCCCAAAGCCCTCGGGTGTTGTTGTAGGCTGGCCCAATGGGTATGTCGCTTCCACTTGCGTGTCGTAGTCGACGATCGAGAATCGCCTGTTGGAAACTTTCGAGCCGAGAACCAGGCTCGCCGCTTCCAAACTCAGCTGAAGGCTTGGGGAGCTGGGTAAAAGCTCAAAGCCCGTGCGCTGTGTCCCCGTAGGTGCATCGTCAAACCACGCGTCAAAGTCCGTCGGAGTGCTACCCTGCTTTCGCCAATTCTCCACGACATTGCGTTGCGCTGTATCGGCTTGGATGCGGTTGTTTGCGATATCCTGTGCGACGATCTCACTCTTGATCGTCCTCAAGATCGACGGCACCGCCTCCAAGCACGAGCGGTCATACACCTCTTTCAGAACGTACGGGAGCGCAATGGACTCGATCTTCATCGCCAACGACGAGAGTGTCATCGGGACATGACGCATTTGCTGGCTTGCAAGCTGCTTCTGGAGCCAGTAGGGCACGCTCTCGACTTTCAGCCGCTGGTACAGATTACTCAGCACCCGTGGGAGCGCTTGCCGTTTGGCGGTGTCTAGGTTCGTCTGCAGAATCTCAGGCAGGAATTGGTCCGAGATGTCCTTGTGCACGTCACTGAGCACGCGCGGGGTCATCTCCGTACGCGCCAACGCATAGGCACGCACGAGGTTCGCTGGGATGCTCGCAGAGTCGACCCGCTGCCGTTGGCGCTTAATCACAGCCGAGAGCACTTCCTCGTTCACGTACTGCACCATTCCTGGTAGAAACTGTGTCCACGCGCGCAGTTTCGCATTCGCAATGAACTCTTGGCGCAGGTGGCGCGCGTACTCCGCCACGTGCTGCTGCGCGAACTCGGCGACCAGGAAGCGCTCCGAGTAGCCTCGACTGCGCAGCTTCTGGAGCGTGCGCGCGTACGTGATGTTTACCGTTACGACCTTGTCCGTCTCAGTGCCGTTCGAGCGCTCGGGCGAGAAGAAGTAGTTTGAGACGACCTGGTAGCTCACGTATCCGTACGATGATGCCGATGATGCAGACGCCTCTGTCGTTGCTGTGGCTGCTTTCGCTATAGACGGGAAGGGCGTGGCGTGGAACTGCACGTTAACCTTGCGCGATCGCTTCTCGTACGTGTATGGGCCGATCTGTTGCACTCTTGGTGGTTCGGCGCCACTCAGCACCTGTGCGCCGTTCGTGAGGTTGAAAAGGTAAAAGCTGGTGTACACTGGTGCGTCCATCGCGAACGAGAACGACGCACTCGAGAGGAACGACTGCTGCGCCGCGTCATTGTTGCTGTTACCGTTACGAGATGCCGTTGGGGTCTTTGCTGTGTTGGTGGCGTTGATGGCCGCTAGCGAAGACGATGACAGCACCGTCGAGTAGAGCAGTGCGTGCTGGCGGTCGCGCGCGGCATCGAGCGACAGCGAGCCGTGGATCACGAGCACGGCCCCCGCTGCCACGAGCAGCGCGCCGACCAGGATTCCCCACATGCTGCGCTATCGCGCTAATAGAGAAAGAGGAAGAGGTTGTGAACCTGTGGGTGATTTCTGCACGTTTCCCGCAAAAAAAGAGTTCACGCGACTCTTCACGGCAGTGCATTGCGGTGGGTCGTTTGAGGTGCCAGTTGCTGCAGTTGGAATGATGGAGCACTCTATGCTGTGCTATTGCTCCTCACATGTGCGCTCTCACCACTTGGACAGGTCGAAAGTGCGCGCAGTACTCTGCTTTTCATTGTGCCATGGATGAAAATGCGGCTGTGAGCTCTCGAAGGTGAGTGGTTGTATATATTATCATCTCAAGTGGATGGCTTATTATTTCCAAGTACAGACTATTATTTCGTTTAGCAATAATTGTACAGCTTTGTTTGAAATAGAAAAATCATCAGATGCTTTTGATGCTGCTTTCACGGTCAGGCTCACAGCCGCGCACGTGAGTGGCGGCATTTTGAAAAAGTGCCAATCGATCGATTGATCATCGAATTGGACGAAAAGGCAACCAGATGACGGGTAGCGCAACAATAATGGCGACTCAAGCAGCACCAGCGCCGCTGCTACAGGTGATCTGCTTCTCCATGGACCGCGTCTTCCAGCTCTCCGAGTACCTGCGTACGCTGCACACGCACGTGCGCTTCCGCGGCGTGGCGATGCGCGACGCGTTTGCCCCGTCATTTGCGCGCGTCGCGGTCATTTGTCGCTGCACGAGCGCCGAGATCCTTGCGCACTACGAGGTGATCGAGCGCCAGTATGCACGCCACAACGTCACGTTTATGTATGAGGGCGAGACGCAGAGCTTCGCCGACTGTCTGTTGCGTAGCATCGACAACGGCGGACTGGCGCCTCGCAAGGTACGTGATGACGACGATGACAGCGCAGAGGATGCCAAGAGTCCGTATGTGATGTTCAACGTGGACGACGCGTTTTACTTTGACGATGTGGAGCTCGCGGACGCGTTTGCATTTCTAGATGGCGAGGCTACCAGTGAGAGTGCGTGGCCGTTCGCGTTCCACGTGAAACTGGCGCCGAGCATCTGGCGCTCGCACTTGACTAACAAGCCCATGCTGCCGCTGCCTCCGATGCAAACGGTCGTGCGACACAAGAGCGATAATTATGGTGGTGGTGTCGATGACAGTTCCAGTAGTGTTGTCCCGTTCGAGATGGCGTACCACGTGTTCGATCCCTCGAGGGGCCTTCTTGACTGGAACTATCCTTGGGAGCTGAGCGGTAGCGTGTACCTGCGTGAGACAGCCGAGCGCGTCGTGACGGAGATTCAAGCGCAATTCGGCAAGAAGGGCATCAATCACCCGAACCACTTGGAGCTACGCGGCCACCAGGTCGTACAACAGTGGACGACTGCTACAGCGCCAGGCAACAACAAGAAGAGACTGCAATGCGCCTGCTCGCTCTCGCCAAAGATGCATGTGTTTGCGATCAACCAGGTGCAGGACGTATTCAACAACCGCCTCTACGAAGGCGAGACCAACTCCCTAGGTGATGGCGGCGGGAGCGGTGACCTCACAAACTTGTTGCGGCTGTACAACGCCAACGAAACGCTGGACGAGAGCTTCTATCGGAGAAACCGCCTCTCAAGCGTTCACATCGGCACGCTCGTGCTGAAAGCGAGAGCAGCGAGTAGTGAGGTTTGTTCTCAGGTTGAGATGCAGGAACTCGTCTCAGTCGTGATCCCGGTGTTCAATATGGCGAAGTACGTCGAGCAGGCGCTGCGCAGCATCATGAATCAAACCTACGAACATCTGGAGATCCTCGTGGTCGACGACGCCAGCACCGACGCGACTTCGGATGTTATCGCTCATTTGCAAACGCAAGATAGTCGCATCCAGCATATCCGGAATGCGACCAATCTGGGCGTCGCTGCCTCGCTGAACAAGGGGTTTGCACTCGCGAAGGGTGTGCTTGTCGCGCGAATGGATGGAGACGATGTGTCGCTGCCGGAGAGAATCGAGCGCCAGGTTCACTATCTGCGTGAGAACCCACAAGTCGCGATCGTCGGCGCATCGGTGCTTATCCTACGTGAGGGTGAGAATCCAGATACTCGGAAGGACAACTTGACGAAGCTGGAGACTGCAGTGTATCCGACGTCGCCGCTGATCACCAAGTGGAGAATGCTATTCGGCTGTTTTGTCGGTCATCCAACCGTGATGCTACGTCGTGAAGCGCTGGATACCCTAGCGTCAGGCGTTGCTGCTTGTTCCAGTGATGGGGAATACTACTACTCGACCTCTCAGACCTCCAGCGAAGACTATGAACTGTGGCTGCGGTGCTTGTACAACCATGGACTCACGGTCCAGAGCATGGGGGACGCGCTGGTGATCCATCGAAAGCACCTGAGGAACGTGTCGAAAGTGCGTCGTGAACAGCAGATCAGCGAAACGCAGGCGATCGCAACAAAGTTCATCCAGTCCATCACAAGCGACTTCAGAAGCAATGGTGCCGAACCGAGTTCTCACTACGTGCTCCCGTTATTTGATGTCAACGCCAGCGACTCTGTGGATGACTTGAGCAGCTCCATCTCGGTATTGCAGAAGCTCGAGTCTGAAGTCTGTCAGAGCTTGAAAGGCGCCTCGAAAGCCACGAACGACGAGCTGGACTGCGAGAGGGAGTACATTTCCCAGGACGCAGCATCTCGAGAGGGCGAACTCGCGCTCAAGTCGATGCTGCTGGACCCGATTCGCGGCACGCAGCTCTGGTCGAGTTTCGCTTCGAAGCACCCGCAAGTGAGCCGGAGCGCCTTCGAGAAGCTCTTCAAGAAATGATTGCATCACCACCTCACAGCCTTCGGATGAAAGGTAAGATCGCATTTTCCTATTGGTAATGCTCATACACACACTGGTCTTGTATCCTTAGATTCACGCTGATGTTTTTTATCCATAATTTTTCTCAGGGTATCCAGGCTGGCACCACAAGCTGAAGAAAGGCATGGCGAACTTCTGGTCTGGTGACCAACAAACAGTGAGGGAGTGTGTGGATTAGACCTGCTCCAAAAATAGCTACAGAAAGCTATGTTTGTGGCGAAAGATCTATTTCGAGGCACATCAAAAAGTGCGTTTGAGCAGATGGATGATGATGAAGCGAGCGAGGGCCTCCATTCCAAAGAAAGTAGCCATTTGACTCGGCAAAACCTTCGTCATTGCTGTGGCTGCTGCGTGCTGCTGTTGCTGTGTGCGGAGATCAAGCGCTTCGTCGTGTCGGTGACAGAGGTGGTGAGGTGGGATCGCGTTTGAAGGGATTCCTGGTTCAGAAAGGGCGGGTGCAAGAGTGGGACATCTGGCTGCAGTCGTAAAACTTGCTGGTGCGAAGGAAGAAATCATTATTGGCGAGGGGTGAAGATCGCTTTTGCGTCACTTTACGGACGAGTTATAGAGAGAAAGTGAGAACGATTACGCAGTGAGCATTTGAGAAATGAGCCGGCTGAGTCGCATGGGGTCCGAGACGCCAGTGTATTTTCCTTCGATCGTCTCGGCATCGGGAAGTAGTCAAGAGCAGCGGTTCACGCCCATTCCGCCGCAGAAAGGCGGCAGACACCACCCGAAGAAGCATCAACATGGCAACGACTCGCGCATTCAACTGGAGCCGCTGCGACCCCCAACTGGTGGCGGTAGCGGTCGCATGAGCATCAGCTTGTCGTCGGAGCAGGTGGGTCTCGAAGCCAAGATCCTAGACGGGAGCAGCACGGCTACAGAGAATATCAGCAAATTCCGAGACCTAGAGAAGAAGATTCAGTTCTACCGAGAGGTTGCGTCGCTGAAGCTTCGGGATGTGGTCACAACCGAGCAAAATGTGCTCAAGACGATCGACTCGGTCATCAACGCGTGCGCCGTGGCGCTCGACTCGGACTACGTAGTGCTCTATTCGCTGAACGAGGCAGCGCGCATGCTGAGCGTCACGTCGTGCTCGAAATCCGATGTCGTCGGGTTCCAGGTTCCTCTCGAAAAATTCTCCATGGAGGTGCTACTCCAGAGTGCTTACCAGCAACAACAGCAAGTCGAGGACGACAACCAAGTCGGGATCGTTGAGCCAGTCTACGTTGCGAATCTGCAGAGCCTAGCGAGTTATGATCCTGCCTTCGATGTGGATTCGCTTGCGGGCGTGAAGACATACAGCATCCTTGCGAGTGTGATCGTGGACGAGAACGGGAAGCCGATTTTCGTGCTCGAAGCTCGTTGTGCGCGAGAAACGCTGTTCTCCGACTCGGTGTTCCGTGCTGGCATGGCAACTTTAGAGAACATTGTCTACCAGTACGACTTGAAGCAGGTTCTCGCTCGCACGGTTGGCTCGTACGCATCGCTGGACGCCTTCCTGCAAGATGCGATCATGCAACCTGCTTACCAGGGCGCCGAGCAAGAAGCCAATAACGAGACAGCGGATTCCCATCAGGTAGCGTCAAGCGAGCTGACGAGTGGCGTGGACCGTGAAGCGGACCCTGAGCTGGAAGAGCTCTTGGCTGAGAAGTCTCCGAATTTGAAGAAACTCGCTGAGAATTTCCTGGCACGGTCCAACTCCGACGGAGTGTGCATGATCAAGTTCAATCCTGCTAAGCAAACGTGCCAAGTGCTCGCAACCGCTTCTTTGGAGAAAAGTGACTCGCTGCTGGACGCAGACAAGCTGACGTCATTGTTCTCGTCGGCATCATCAACACCTTCAAGCGACGCCGCGAATGAGAACTGCGACCCAACGCTCCCGCTCTTTCTGCGATTCATCGAAAGTATAGAGAAAGCGCACCCGCTCGACCTGAGCGAGGACCAGGAGCTACGATCCGCAGTGTCCAGTGGAGACTTCAAGACGCTCGTGTTCATCCCCGTGCCGTCCAGCTCCTCGTGCGCTTTCGTGGGGCTGCTCTTCATGTCGAAAGTCGAGCAGCTCGTGTACGATATTCAGATGCTGAGACCGTTCATCTCTGCGCTCGGGCTTGCGATCGTGATGAAAAAGAAAAACGATGACATGCACACGTCAACCATGCAGAAGCTCAAGCTGATCCACCTCTACAACTCGCACTTTCAGATCGACACGATCAATGACCCGTCGACGCTCGTGAACATGATCTGCGAGATTGGATGCCAGACATTCAACACTGGTCGCGTCACGCTGTACATTGCTGATCCGATCAAGAGCGAGTTGTGGAGTTTGAGCACGCTTGGAAGCGTGAATGGACTGCGTATTCCATACGGGACTGGGATTGCCGGCACGGTTGCCTCGACGAAGCAGAAACTGGTCGTGCGCAACGCTTACGACGATCCTCGCTTCGATCGATCGTTTGACATCAAGTTTGGTTTCAAGACCGACTCGCTCGTCACATTCCCAGTGCTCGACAAGAATGGCGAGACGCTGGGCGTGATTCAAGCGGTGAACACTCACCACTTCATGGACCCCGATGCGCACCCGTTGATCGCAAAGTTCGACGAGCGCGTGCTCGACGTGTTCAACCACATGGTCTCCTACGCGCTGCGGATCAACTCATCGCTGATCATGTTCGCCAAAGTGCAGGCAGACTACTGGGCCAACCGCGCGGTGGTGGATCTCAAGGACTCGGACGACGGGGGTATTGCAAAAAGCGACGTCGCGAGTGTCCACTCGCTGCTCGACATCAGCGGCTTTGACGAGTCGAAGCGCGTGCCGCGTAACAAGTGGAGCACGTTCGCGTACGCATGCTGGGTGCTCGGCAAGTTTCTGCTCGCTGGGTACCGCAAGCGTCGAGAGAGCAAGATGAAGCGCGAGCACAGCAAGTGGTCGGTGGATGACTCGCGATTGGGCAGCACGAGTGAATTTGTAGCGAACCGGAGTCGCAGCCGGACCGCGTCGATCATTCGCGCTGGTCGAGCCAGCTCCATGATCAATCGGTGGCGTCATCTAGCTCTGAGCCCCGCGGTAGACGAAGATGAGATGCTGAACGATTTCTTTAATCCTCTCACGAAGTCGCTCGACGAGCTTAAGCACTACTCATTCAAGCTGTTTGAAGGGCTGATGCTGATTACGACGTTCCGCATCGACGAGACTGTGCTGCGGTGCTTTATCGACACGCTCGCGAACAAGTATCGTCCCGTGGCGTACCACAGCTTCTACCACGGCTTTGACGTCGCGATGAACTCGTACTGCCTCATCCGGAAAACGAGCGTGCTGAACGTGATCAAAGAGTTTGAAGCGCTTAGCTTGATGATCGCGGCGCTGGGCCACGACGCAGACCACCCGGGGAACGATAACCAGTTTGAGATCGACTCGAACTCGCCGCTCGCGCTCTGTTACAATGACATCTCGGTATTGGAGAACCATCACGCGTCGACGACCTTCAGCGTCCTCAAGAGTGAGTTTGAAGTGACACGGATGAAGCGACTGATGCCATTCGAGACCTGCTGGTTGTTGACTTGTTGTGTTGCCGTTGTTGTTGTTGTGTGTGCGTGTCTTTTGTAGTGGCTGGCTGCGATATCCTGAAAGATCTGAGTGCGAGTGCCCGGGTGTCTGTGCGCACAGCCATAGTTCGGTGCATTCTCGCCACAGGTAAAGAGCGCTCTAGCCCTTGCATGGATGGTTGTTCTCCCTTCGACTGACATTTTCTCTATGGTATCGTAACAGATATGAAGCACCACTCTCGGCTGATCTCAGACTTGGTGGTGATCAGAGAGGTGGGAGACTTTGAGCAGGTGACGGACGGACGGCAGCTGATGCTAAACATGATCATCCACGGCTCGGACCTGAGCTCCGTGGCTCGGCCGCTGCCGATCTCGATCAAATGGGTCGAGATGGTCTGCCAGGAGTTTGCAGACCAGGCGAAGAAGTCCCAGGAGCTCGGGATCTTCGTGCCGCCGCACATTGTGAACCTGGACGACGAGGTCGTGCGGTGCCGCTTGCAGGTGAACTTTATCGACTACCTCGTGGCGCCGCTCTGGAACGCGATCAGCAGCATTCTGCCCGAGGCCAAGACGTCGGTGGACTACTTGCGCACGAACCGCGACTATTTCTTTGAGAACGCCGGCCAGATGAGTGCGCGCCGGGCGTCCTCGATGCCGACCAAGTAAATAGGTGATTACCATAGAAAGCGGAAGAGAAGATAGACGAAGAAGACGAGGACAGGGTAAATTAAGTCATACATACATGCAATATAGAATAGCGGACTCAAAAAGGTGAGGAAGGATTCGCGAATGGATACACAACACATCACAGACGCCTTTTCCTGGTGACTTTGTGCTATCCACCTCAGTGGGATATGGCTACTTCTTAAAATGTGGCTGACCAAAAGAGGCGATCGTTCATAAATGCCTTTTCGTTCGCATGTCGGATACTACAAATATATATCCGTTGAATACATTCAACCAACTGGAGAGAATTGGGGAAAAGATCTGGCTGACAAAGTACCGTTCCAACGGCTCTTGAAGCTCATAAATTAGGATCAACGTTCCACAATATTTTTTAATTTAATATTCGGTAATGTGTGAGATCTAAATATTAACGTTTTCCTTTTTACAGTCTGCGACAATGGTCCGTGAACAAGGTCGATTTTTCGCCAATCGGAATCAA
>JALBZZ010000737.1:0-15938 GCA_038051095.1 Globisporangium irregulare
AAGAAGCACCCAGGTGTGAAGATCGTCGCGGCGCAGATCGATCTGAATGAAAAGACTCTGCGATCTGCGCCTGTTCCAGTGGAAGACGGTGCGGGAGGTGGCGTTGATGCTACTGCGAACGGAGAAACCACTTCGCCATCCGCAGCTGTTGTTGCGCGACCGCAGTGTTGCATGGAGTTGGTGCTGAATCGCCTCCGTCAAGTCTACAGCAGTTCGTCCCCGCTTGCAGGTGTCAGTTGCTAGTTGTATTCGATGAGTTTATTAGTTCCGCGTATTAGACAGATGCAGCCATGTTATAGTTTGTTGTTACACAGTGTGAGTACATGTATTCAAGAGTTGAATTCTTCTTACCTGTTCCGCGTCATTTGCAGCTGATCCAATGAATAAGTTTAAGCTTGAGCCAATTTTCTCCCAAGAAATTGTCGGAGTCCCCTTATATTCGTCTTTCGCTTGGACGCTCGTACTCTCGCGTAATCCCCCACACGTTCACTCTTTATTCCTCTTCCTCCTCATCATCATCGTCGTCGCCATCGTCGTCGTTCTCGCTTCGGGAAGACGAAGAAGACATGTCGGACCCCGAGGAGGACGATCGCATCTCCTCGTCGCCACCATTGCCGCCACCATTCTCGGACGAAGACGCAGAGGCGCGTCGATGTCGACGACGGTAGCTGTTCCGACCATTTCGCTTGCTGCCGCTACTCGACACGGTGTGATTCCCTGGGAATACGCGACAGCCATTGCGCAGACACTGCGACTGGAGAGAGTTGAGCTCAACTAAAAAATTTTGCAACGCGGAAGCTGAAGCATCTGGTGGTGGCGGTTGGAACGATGGGGGTCGTCGTCCTTGATGAGTACCTGACTTCTTGGATTTTGGTGGTGGGTTGACGAGCAAGAACACATTCAATTCGTCGGCAACGTGCTCACGAAACTTTGGCGACAGGAATTTTCGCGCAGCGCTCTCAGGCGGTATGTCGTCTTGGCGCTCGTAAAGCAGTAAACTCATCACCAACTCCAGCTCATCGTCCATCACGGACTTAACAAACAGATTTGTGTCCTTCTTGTCCTTCTTGCCGTCTTCCATGTCGTTACTGCTGTCGTCGACTGCTGCGTGTGCGCGCGCCGCTGACAGTGTGAGGTAGCTTGAGAACTGTTCTTGCGCACACAAAATAGCTTCTTCGACATTCCAGCCAGAGCTGTCCCGTCGACCCTCAGTTTTGCGACTGCCACCGCCATTAGCAGTCTTCGTTTTCGCAGAATTCACAGATGGAACTCTCTGCGCCAGCAAAACATCCAGCACGCAGAGCACACGGCAGTAGAATAGTACCTTCCCACTTCTTTGCTGCGCAGCCGTTGACAGGAAGAACGCGTCACCAAGCGTAGCACGCACTTTCCCCAACGCTTCGTCCGTCTCGTATGCGCAAATGTGCCGGCGAACTGCATGCCGCAACTCCAGGAGCTTTAATTGCGCTGAGCCCAATGATTTTGACGAAGAAGTAAACCCAGTGTCCATCGATTCTGTCTTCTTTTCTTCTTCGTCTTCTTCAATGTCGATGTCGATATCATCTTCGCCCAGGATGTTGCTGCTGTAAATGGATGGAAAACTGGTGCTCTTCTGGAAAATAGTGTACGCGTCTTTGTATCCGTTATGCAGGAAATAATCCTGAATCAACTTGTTGATCACTCGGTCGTTCGCCAGTTCTTCTCGCTCATCTGCAATCTCGTGCAATAGAAGCGCTTGCTGTCGCTCTTTCTGAATTTGACGCTCGAAACCAGCGAGGTCGAACCGAAACTCATCAAAGTTCGCACTCGCACACTCGCCAGTATCGTGGAGACTGATTGCAGGATACAGCACGTCTTCAAACAATGTAGTGTCGCCTTGGCTGGTTGGGAATTGGTCTCCACTTTCTCCGTCACTCTCATCGTCATCGTCGTCGGTCACAAAACTCACGTCCGACTCTGCATCTTCGTCATCCACGCCTCTCCCAACAACTCCGTCCCGATTTGCTGTCCTGTCGTCGACAAAATCGTCAAAATGGTGCACATCTGTCGCTGCGAGCATCCCCAGGAGTCTCCCGTTCAGCGTGAAGAAGAACGTCTTTGTATCCAAAAGAATGCCGCAGCCAACGACGTCGCCAGCGCCGAATTTCTCGCACTGCAAGAACACTTGACCGTTCGACATGATGCGTCCGGTTTTGCCGTGATACGCGAGCGAGAACGCGTCTTTCCCCAGATCCTCGTGGCTCACGGTATTGCGCTGCTGGTAGCTGGCAAGTTTCTGCAAAGGACTTGTGCTAGTGGTACTACAGCTAACACTGTTGTTGCTGATGCTGCTGGCGTTGCTGACCTGTGATAAGCCATCGTGACCATTCTTGTCCCCTCCTCTCGTATCATTGTTGCTCTTTGACGTCAGCACGAAACCAATGCCGATGCGGTGATTAAATCGCTTCTTCTCTTGGTGTCGACGCATACGGCGTCGGTCATGGCGCGATCGGATCTGCTGCAGCGTTCTCGAGCTCAGCGTGAACGCGAAGTGAACGCCGTTCGCAGTGCTGCTAATGTTGCTGACGCTGCTGTTGTTGTTGTTACTGCTACTGTTACTGGTACTCCGGCTTCGATTCTGTGAGCTGGTGTTGCTACCGCCTTGTCCATTGTTTCCTCCTGTGAGCGAGAGCAATCGAGAGCGGTGGTTCGCGCCATTAGTACTGGCAGCACTCGTCGCACTGGAACCGGACAAAAACTGGCGGATGCCAAACCCACGACCTGATTCACCATTACCTGCCGTAGATCCATTCCCGTTGTTATTTATCGTCGCTGTCGAGTCAAGTTCCATTCGCTCTGCACCGTCTTCATCATCCGCCTCGCCGTCGTCATCACTCGAAGAAGAACCCTGTATCAGTGGGTCGGCGGCTCGCAGATTCGCGTGCACGATCCTTCGCGCGCGCTCTCGCCACGGCAGTCGCGTCGTCTCGTGCCTGCTGTCTCCGCTCAAGTATGGGTGGGGTGCTGTCGTAGTGGTCGTCGTACTACTAGAAGAAGAGGTAGAAAGAGGATGGTGGCTGCTGATCGCTGCGGCTGCCGCGTTCGCGCGCGCCATCAGCAGGTCGAGCTCTGCGCGCGCATCTTTCTCGGTCTCATCTTCGAGCCCAAGTCCGTTCTCGCCATCGTCGCCTGTCGACACGACCAGCGTCTCGTAGTAAAACATGCGCAACTTGGACAGCGACATCGCCGCAGCGTCGTCGTCGTCGTCACCGTCGTCACCGGCGGCAGCATCTCGTTCATGCCGTCCAGCGAGCGCGCCACCACTCTTCTTGTCACCCTCACCAGCAGCAGCAGCACCACCACCACCACCGGCACTGTGTATGCTCTTGCCGATCATGCGTTCTTTTTTCTTGAGCGCGTTGCTCTTGCTCTTGATCGCAGCAGCATTCTTCTGCGGAGAGAACGCAGACACGGGCCGCGTCGTGCGGAAGCAGGCGGCGTCACGCGTGTGGTTGCCTCTACCAAAGTACTCAACCGTGCGTCTGTCGGCGCGCACTTTGCCCTCGTGGCCGTGCGCACTCACCGCCCACTGCATTTTCTCGCTTCCTCGTCGTCGCCTTCTCTCTTTCTGCTATTGCGTTGCTGTTGCTGATGCGGGGAAACTGCGGCTCTTGACAGGCGCGTGAAGTAACGAAAGTGGGAAGCTGGCGACCCGATCTTGGCGCAAAAAAGTAGCAGAAATGAAAACATTTTGCTTGGACGGCCCGAGCCAAATGGATAAATGGATGGATCGATAAGCCATTATGTATAAAATATTTTTTATTATTTGGTTTGCTAACAACAAACACGTTGTTTGTATTTGAAAAATAAAATGTTTTTTTTCTGTCCAAGAACAAGGGCAGACCGCGCAACCAGTCCATCAGATTCGATCTGCAAACCCACCACCAAACTTTAGGAACAATGCGACGCGCGCTGCAGCAGCACGTCTCGCGGCGGTCTCCGCTCGCGCTGCGCGCCTCTGCGCTCGCTCGCCACCCGCAGGTCCCAGCGGCGCCGCTCTCTTCGTGGCGTCTGCTCTCTGCGATACACGCAGATTCGCGTCACTACTACCAGCAGCAGCAGTTGCGTCACCACACGCACACGAGCTGGCTGCTGGGCCAGCGCCAGTTCTCCACACCAGCATCAACAGCGGCACAGAACGATCGGAGCAAGAAGAACGGAAGCGGCAATGCTGCACTAGGTACTGCCATGCGTGCACGCGTGGTGTGTTGATATATGCACAGCGTACTAACGCTGTGAGCTGCTATCTGCTATCCATTGTTGCTCTTACAGCCGGCGCGACAGATGTGACGTGGCCGTCGGACATCGCCAAGGTCGTGCACAAGCGCATGAAGTCGTTCCCGCGCAACTACGAGGCGAAAGAATTGGCGGTGGAGGCGGGGCTGAATGCTGCCGAGTGGTCGATCGCCGCCACGGCGTTCCGCAAGGCGTTCCTCAAGAACCCGGAGAAGTTCTTCAAGGACCAGGCCGAGCTGCTGCACTTTGCCAAGGTTCACATAGGCTTGCTATGGAATTGTATGATGTGTCTGACCGCCTCTAATCATAACGATATGTGCTTGTCTATAATACCAACGCTAGGACCTGGACACGAACAAGAAGAAGTCCAACTCGTTTATCTTCTACCCGTACTTTTTGGATTTTGCCAAGGATGCGAGCTACATCCCAATCCTGGACAGCGACTCGATGTTCACGCTGCAGCAACTCACGGACCTGCGCCTCCCGCACGAGCTCTACCCGCTGGCCACAGCGATGAAGCGCAAGATCATCTATCACGAAGGACCGACGAACTCGGGGAAGACCCACCAGGCGCTCGAGCGTTTGAAGCAGGCTGGTGGCGACGGCGGACTGTACTGCGGTCCGCTGCGTCTGCTCGCGCTCGAGATCTACGAGCGTATGAACATGGATGGACTGTACACTTCGCTGGTGACGGGCCAGGAGAAGAAGCTCGTCCCGCACTCGACCCACGTGTCGTGCACGGTCGAGATGGCGAACATCAACCGCCGCTGGGACGTTGCGGTGATCGACGAGATCCAACTGATCGGCGATCCGCAGCGCGGTTGGGCCTGGACACGCGCGCTCTTCGGGCTGCAGGCGAACGAGATCCACGTCTGCGGCTCGAGCGAGGCCGTGCACTTGGTCAAGAAATTCTGCGAGACCACGGGCGACGAGTTCGAGCTGCACTCGTACGAGCGCCGCTCGCCTTTGGAGATTGCCGAGACCCACCTGTCGTCGTACCGCCACGTGCGCCCGGGTGACTGTGTCGTCGCGTTCTCGCGTCGCGAGATTTTCCAGATCAAGCGCGAGATAGAAGTAAAAACGGGTGAGAAGTGCTGCATCATCTACGGTCAGTTGCCCCCGGAGACGCGCTCGCAGCAAGCACGACTGTTCAACGCGCGCGACAACGAATATAACATCCTGGTCGCGTCGGACGCCGTGGGCATGGGGCTGAACTTGAACATCGCGCGTGTGGTGTTCTCATCAGTCAAGAAGTACTCTGGCAGCGGCGGCGGCATGAGCGATATCACGCCGTCACTCGCCAAGCAAATCGCCGGACGCGCCGGACGATATGGGAGCGCGTACGCCTCGGGCGTTGCCACGTGTCTCCAGGAAGAGGACTTGAAGTACTTGAAGGAGTCGTACGAAGAAGCGCCGACGCCACTGAAATCTGCGGGTTTGTTCCCGTCGTCCGACCAGATGGAGGAGTTCGCCAAGCAGCTGCCGGGCATCACCGACTTGGGCGACCTGATCGACAAGTACGTGCTGCTCTCGCGCCTGGACGGTGACTACTTTCTGTGCAACCACGCGGACATGAAGGACGCCGCGTCGCTGCTGCGCGACATTGACATGAAGCTCAAGGACCGCTTCACGTTCTGCATGGCGCCTGCGAATTTGCGCAACCCGCTGGCGCGTCGCGTGTACATCGACTACGCCAAGGCGCACGCACTAGACCAGAGCGTCAAGCTGGACATTTATCTGCCAAAGTACGCGCCGCAGACCGCTGAGTCGCTGCGCGACGTCGAGATCAAGGCGCAGATCATCGACCTGTACCTGTGGCTGTCGTTCCGCTTCGAGACAACGTTTGTGGAGAAGGAGCTGGCACTCGAGCGCAAGGCGCGAGTGCTGGAGCTCGTGGAGCAAGGACTACTCAACACGACGTACAACCGCGAGCAGAAGAAGACCCACCGACGCAACGGCAGTCACAGCAGTGGAGAGAGAAGCGGAGGGTGGCGCGACAACAACAACAACAGCAACAACTCAGCATCGCAGCGCTACACGAGTCAGTCGTCGTCATCAAGTGGCGCCAGCGACAGCAGCAGCCGTGGTCACTATCGCCGTCCAGTTCTCCAGCATCAGTCGGGCGACCGCAAGAAGCAGCAGCGCCAGCCGCGCGTGGTACTCGATGACGTGTCCGACATTGAAGCGTTTGCGAAGCAGCAGATCGTGGACCAGGAGCGCGTCGACGACGGCGAAGTGGAGACTCTGGCGTCGCGTATCCAGAGCCAGTGGCGCAAGCTGCGCGGAGGACAGTAGCTCAGCACCAGCCCAACAACATAGAGCTTTTTGTATTTTTTGTTTGTAGATCAACAGACTGGAGAATGAAGAACGAGCCAATGACTAGTGCATGCGAAGAAGGAGGAGCAGACTAGCTTAGACTGATAGAATGAAGAAAGACTTGACAACGTCTGCGTGTTTCAGTCTCAACCTGCATTCTATGTCGTGGGGATCATGCAGTGTGCTAGCCCACCTCTCATTTACGAGTTGGAATCGAAGCTGACGACTAACTGCGCAAGCACGGCGCTTGTGAGGTGGACAAGTGAAGAAGAGAAGGATAGGTTGATCGAAACAAGCCGAACGTCGAAATGGTTACATTAACAAGTCAATGACAAACCAACCGAACAGTGTTACTAAATTGAAAAGGTCATGCGAACAAATAAATAAATGAATGCTGTCCTGAGAAAAGTTTCAATGCTTTTTGTATTTACAATTCGTGTCCATTTCTTCCCAAATGTATAGTCACTCCTACTACTAAATATCGCTATCCTTTTACCTAACTAATTAAATGGGAGCCGAGCCCCTTGTTGCTGTTACTGTTGGAGGTGACGGTAAATGAACCATCGTAGAGTTGACGGAAGCGGCTGAGCACCAAGTCCAAGCAGCACGGCGGTCGCGCACCGCCAGCTGATGACGATTTCTCGTCGTTCGCAGTAGCGTCAATGCCACCGTCTGCACTGTTGACACCAGGTGCACTAGCAGTTGGTACTGCTAGTGGAGTCTTCCCGCTCGGGTCGATCTGCGCCGCGACGATCTTCACACCTGGGTGCTTCTTGTGAACGCTCGCGATGACTTCCGAGTTGATGAAGAGCACGACAAGGCAGATCATAGTTTCCACGGCGCCTCGCTCATGCAGTTTCTCCACAACTGCGCAGATCGCATCTGATGAAGTGGCCGAGACATCGAAGACAAATACGTTGTGGTACTTGAGGCTTGCAGGCAACAAGTGCGTGTCCACGAGGTTCACCTGCTGGGCCTTGGACTGGCTCATACCTTCGTCTTCACTGTAGTGATGGTCCAGCTCCTCGATCACGCTAGCGCGGGCGGTCGGTTGGTCTGGCTCAATTGATCGAAACAGATCCAGCAGTGGACTCCCACCTTCCGCTGAGTGTTGTTGTGACTGACTCTCCATGGAAATCGCGCACGGTGGATGTTCCCAGCCCACGCCATCTGCCCGCACAGAGTCGCTGAGGAACACCTCCACTGCCTTGATCGGCACAAGTGCGAGCGCCTCTTCCAGCACCAGCCGCATGAGTCGGTCGCTAGAGCGACTGAACTCGCTCATCGCTGTGTTCTTGTTGCGCAGACTCGTGAGCAGCAGCGCCGCGGCGCGGGACTTGACTTCGTGGACGTTGTTACCCTTGCCAGAGCCTCCGGCTCCGTTGAGCCGTGGCGACGGCAGCTTCCTGTTTGCTGCTTTCGAAGAGCGGACCTTCACCTTGAGTGACTTGGGTCGCGGCTTCTTCGGGTGCTTGGCGAGTGGGTTCTCATCCTTGCGCAGCATCACGTCCTCGCGGTGCTTGTTCAGGTTGCAGATCGCGGCGCGACTGACCTGGTACTCCTTGGCGAGCGTGGCCTGCTTCTCGCCCTGCTCGATGCGCGCGAGGATCTCGCGGCGGTCCATCTCGCGCAGGTATCGCGAGTTCTTGTTCGGATTGGCGATCCGTTCCTCAGAAGCGCTTGCCGTGGTCGCTGCAGTTGTGGGATCCGAGCCAGTCGTTGAAGATGACGTGAGCCCATTTCGGTTCTGAACCTGTTCGTCACCATTACTGCTGATCTGAGACCGAGGCGTGTTGCTGTTGCTACTTGACACCGAGTAGCTCTTGCCGTCGCTCGAGTCAAACGACTGGCGGTGGCGAGTCGATCGTGAGCGATCAGCTGCTGCTGACTCAGGGATCACAGTGGCAGTAGTTGGTTTACCTGCAGCTCCTGACCGAGAACGGCTGTAATACCCAGAAGCTCCACTCCTGCTGGTAGTGTTGGTGTCCTGCTGAGACGAGGACGACAACGATACTGAAGGTGGCGCTACTCCGGCGTTCACCTTCATGGGGCTGATTGACGCCATCTCGGGCGTCCACTTGTACGGCAAGCTGAACATGTTGTTTGAGCTGCTGCTGCCAGGCATCACCATGGGCGAGTGCACGGACAGCGAGCCATCTGCAAGAGTGTCCCCAGTATTGGGGTTGCTGCTGCTGGGCATCCGCAGCATACTGGAGATTCCAGGGAGCGACAGCGGGCTCTCGGTTCCCATGGCTCTCGAGGCCGTTGTCGTCGTCGACAACGACCCTGACGTCGCCATCGTGACGACCGGGGAGCAAGACGTGGAAATTGACGACGCGATCGAGAACGGCGGTGAGTTCGGCGACGACGTCGACGCGCTGCTCGTCGTTCGTGGCATCATCGCGGAAGGGTGCGGATACGAACGCAGCTGCTGAGTCTGATACTGAGTCTGCGTCGGCTGTTGCTGCTGGTACTGTTCGTATCGGCGCTTGTTGCTGCTGCCAGCTGGCGCACTTGGGTAGCGATCCTGCTGGACGCGAGAGCCGACTGGTGCCGCTGGATACAGGGAGGTACTAGAGCCACCGCTGCTGCGCTGCAGCGCAACGCCGTTTGTGGGACGCAAGGTACCCTGGGACGCACGTTGCTGCTGTTGTTGCGCGCGCATGTGCATCGCTCGCTCGTCTGCTGCAGGGTACGGACTGTTGTTGTTGCGACGCTCGCTTGCGTATCTCCCCGACGCCGCGAGTCGCTGCTGCTGCTGCTGAAGGTGAAGCTGTTGCTGGAGCTGCGCGTACGAACTCATGGGAGGGCTGTTGCTTGTGTTGCTGCCGTAGAGATGCTGTTGGTGGTGCATGCTGCGCTCGTAGCCTAGCGGAGGATCGGCGGAGGTGGGCACTGGGGCTGCGTCGACTTTTCGGCGCTTCATCACGTGCAACATGTGCGTGGCTTGGCTTGTGCTCGCTTGCACTGAAGGTACCGTACGCACTCGCGTGGTGTTTGCTTGCGTGCGCTTGCGGACGAAGGGCAGGTGGACGTGCGGTCTCGCGTGTGTGTGTTTGCTGGACCTTGTTTGTGTTGTTTGTTCTGTGCTGCGTGTGTGGGCTGGAGCGCACGTTCAGGAATGAACAAGCAGAAGCAAAGGAGAGTGAGCCCAAAGCCCAAACAAAACAAGTCAAAAACCAATCCAAGACCACACTCAACCAACACTCAACACAACAAGCCAACTTCTCTTGTGTTTGCGATTGTGTGGGCGAGCGTGCGAAGGCAAGCAAACCCTAGCCACACCCGTTCATTTTTCGCACACGGCGCGTCTTCATTACAATGACGACGGCTCTGGTAGAGTTAATATCCCTAGTTGTCAGATGGTGGTTGCATCCAAATGTCAGGTGTCCAAGTTGATGTATTAACCTTTGTAAATTTATATTGGCAGAGAGGAAAACCAGGGAGAGAGACAGGACGAGAAACCATTGAAATAGTATTTTGATCCACTGAATAAGCAGAAGGTTAGGGTTCAAACCATGGAAGAATGAACAGCTTTACAGTAATTCCCTGTGTAAATGAAACGCACGGCTTGCCTAATGCGACGCGGCGACTCATCTTCCTTTTTGATATGGGAGTTTGTATGCGACGACAGGTTAGGGGCAGACTGTGACAGCGAAAGCTGGACCTGTAACGCCCTTTCACGGTTGACAGTCGCTGGGGTTCAGTCAAAAAGAGAAGATCAGGTCACGCACCCCAGTCCCATTTTGTAGTTTTGCGTTTTTTGCCTAATAGTCCAAACTTCGCAAATATTGTTAGCCCGACTCGGTATCTTTGGACTTTAGAGCTTGAACTCCCAAGCGTAAAGGTTACACGTTACACGTTACACGAATATTGTTTGCTTCTTATGCTTCTTCCTTCTTCGATGGTTTGGACATCGCCATAAAAAGAATTATATTCACACGCTGTGCGTTTCGCGAGCAACTTCGCATGATGCATGCAAAGCACGCACACTTCTGTATGCAGCAGCAGCATGAGAAGCCCATCGTGCATTCGCAAATGCAAATAGTTCCAATGCGTTCCCAAAATACTTCTTCGAGCTTCTTCATTGAGCCTCCCAAATTTGTTCCATTAAAAGAGGGCACAAGCGAACGGGCTTTGTCGACCGTTTAACAATTTGCTGTTGCTTTCCCTCTTCCAGCCAGCGGCAACAAACTATCAAACTACATTCGCGGCAGACAGGATGCATCACAAACTCCGGTCTGCCTGCACATTGGACAATGGTGAGATTTACAGCAAGGTTGCAATGGAGAGTTGTCTTTCTGCTGTTGTTTGTAAATAGCTGCTGGTAAGAACCAGTGAACCAGCTGTTCTCTCTTACATTTTTTTTAACAATTAAAGCGAAAAAATGACGCCACACGAACCGAATATGAGCGATCACGCCGCTGAGCAAACACACAATCTGTGTGTTTCTTCATGACAGCGCCGTGTTAAGAGATCAAGATCAGTGAGTTTATTTTCCAGTTTATTTTTCCAGCTTTGGCGCATATTCAAAATGCGTGAAAGAAAAACGTAACCAAACGTACAGTACAATCCAATCTGCAATCAGGAAATGCCTGATTCAAAACCAAATGCGAAAGTGTTCAGTGAATGAAAATCCTTTACACCTGGTTTGAATATGGGGATGCCATGATGTTTCTGCTGCTTTTTCTATCTGGCAAATCAAGTTTCACAAACCCCTGGAAGAAGTGAAGTGCAGAGCGGGAAGGGGATAGGGTCGAGGTGGTTACACTTTCTTCTAAAGTGTTTTGTGTTACGCCCTCACCTCATTTTCTTCAATTTACTGGGTGACAATTTGCGAGCGAAGAAGGACGGATCCTTTACCACTCTCTCCACAGAGAAATTAAGACACCGCGTCAGCAATTCGCAACAACAGTCGTCATATATGAATGAGCCTCTCGATTGTCTTCACAGCTAATACTCGTCTCCTCGTCATGCTCTGCTCATAGCCAGCTCTCATCAAGTGTAAACATAAGTGCATCTATGATAACATGACTGCAGCATTGCTGTCAACAGGATGCAGTATGCGAATGCTCACATCTCAAATATCACACCTCAGATCTTTGTATTAAGAGGTTTGAATTGTCGAGACACTCGCCCCCACCGCCCTCTCGCACATTCAATGTTTGTCTTTTTTGAAAAACAACAAAAGATCGCTCTTCATGGTGTTTCCGTAAACGCTTGCTCGATAAAGCGAACGGAGCGAACGGATGAGTGCGAAAACAAAAAGAAATCTATCGAATAATAGAGAAAAATCACCAATTTTGTTGTGGTTAACGGACGGTTAGTTTCGCTTCAAAGCCAAAACAACAACAAACTGGTCTGCTTTCTAATGCCATATTTGAAAACAGATTCAGTTCATCCTTCAGGTCTGAGACACTTTATTCACACACACACACACACAGATGCTCTATTTCCTCATCTCAATATAACGGCGACAACAAAAGCAAAAAACATGCAGCCACGTGATTGCTGCTCTGCGTGAAGCCAAAAGAAATGTTAACAGTAAAAACGTTAGGTACTGTAGCATCCAGAACTGCCTCTTGCCTGTGTGATTTTATTTTTTCTGGCCGAAAATGAATACGTTATTAGTAGGAAGTTCATACCAGACCTTTGCGTGGACCCTTCTTCAGTGATTGCCTTCGCTCACTAGATCGATCGACCCATCGGAAAACCTGGCGCACAGCGTTGCACTTTTTGCCTATCGTGGTTGGCTGGGTTCAGAGGTCCTTCCCGTACACTGAACAGCGCAGAACCAGCCTCTCGGCGCAGATGACGTTCCCACAACCAGTCTCCCTTGCTGTATAGCCTGTCCAAAACGATCGTTTCATTTGAGAAGGAAATAATGAGGGTGTCAGGACGAGAAGATAGATGCACGACGATACGACCATGAGCCAACCAGTGACCTAGTTGGTCCGTTTGCGTTCTCATGCCCTCTTTTCCTTGTATGCTCTCAGCTCGATAACCTGCACAACTTGATGGACAAATTCCAGCTTTCTTGACATAATAACCGCCACGAGCGTCGCCTCCAAAAAGAAGCCCAAGCAAGTTGAAGAAGCAAACCAGCCACACAAGCGTGAAACGGTCTCTGGCAATCATCATCGGACCTATCCACTTTTTTTTTAACAAACCAAGTCATCGCGCGCGCACTCAAAACAAACACGCCACGGCAACACCAAACAAGAAAGCAAGCTAGTGTGGAGTGCGCGTGTGACAAAGATACAGTGGACGCGCCGTTCCCAGAAACAGAAACGCACCAAGCTTCGTATTGCTCCCTCCTTTTTTATGAGCTAGGGCGGACAAAGACAACAACATATCTGAGCAGAGAGAGTGGGAAGCCATGCTGCTGCTGGTTCTTTCGCGCTTGCTTGCTCAGCTCTGTTGCAGTTTGCTGTCCAGTACTACATAATTACAATCCGCGTTGACGATCCACGCTCACCCTTCCAGTTTGATTGTTGGTGCAGGTGCAGCCTGGCGTGCGTATCTGTGCGATTGATCACTTGTCTGAACGTTCTTATTATTCTTGGCTGGAGTCATGTTGTGGTGGTTTTGTGGTCTTCATGGGATGAGAGTGAGTCGCGTTGAGGATCGATGTGTTCTCCCTATGACGGTGCGTGAGTGATCCGAGCGAGACACGGTTCAACTGGCACGTGGCTCATTCTCACATGCCTATGGAATTCTGCAGGGGGTCGACCAGCAGTTTCTATTACATGCGTCATGATGAAACCACAGTGGCGCCGTTCCAAAATGATCTGCTTTGATCGCTTTTGTGCGTTGCATTATTTTATTGTTCGCTTTTCTCTTGCGACTTTTCCGGAGTGAGAGGGCCAACTATCGCCTTTTGCTACCCATTAACTAATGGACATCGAGCGCCAACTGATATCAACTGATGCAACCGATGTTGAAGTGCTGTAGGCGAGTGTAAAAAGCAAGGGACCGTGGTTCCTAGGCGCCAGGTGCTGTGTAGTTTCGAAGATAACTTGAGTGGGAAAAGTAGTTTAGAAGATACCGCAGCAAACTTCCAGCGCTATCTATGCAGCTTGGTTTCAAAGTGAGCGATCGGCTTTTCTTCAGTCATCCTTTGTCACTTTGATGCATTCCTATCTTCGCTCGATAGCATTCGGATTAACTGTACAGCAAACAACACGGGCGTAAGATTTCGTTGGCTGTCGAAATGACGTGAGACTTGCCTTTGGTCTTCTAATTCATGACCTGTCTGTCTGGCTGTCTGATAAGCGAAGGACATTCAATGAGATGCCTGTTAAGAGATCCGCACCACTGATGGTTCAAACTCCAGCAATTGTGTGCGTCAGACGCCGAGATCACGCCGATGAACAGCTCACCCACTGGAGTTTCCCGTGTATACGCCCTGGTGTCAACTCAAGCGTGTCTGAGCTACACACGTGTGACAACGGCTGTGATGAGGATGGAGCGCGCGCAATATCAATGGCGGTGAAAAGCGCGTGTTTCTTTGCAACAATGCAGCATGTCTTTGCCACCAGCCTTTGAGCCTTGAGCTCCGCGTGTCTTTACCACACACTCGTCTTGATGTTGCTTTTCAACTGGAACAATCCTGTCAATCTGATGAATCTGATTCGCATTTTAGGCTCAAAATTTTGTTGTGTGACCGCAAAAACCACAATTTGGAAAAGCATTTTTGTGTGGTTCTTTTGGCTGTTTTGTAGAATCAGATCTTCACCCGTGTAATTGTTTCGACTTTCTCGAGCTCGACTCGAGCCGATTAGATCTGAATCTCTGGTTAAATCACACCGGAGATTATTGAATTCTGGTGCCAAATGCATACTGCAAAGTAACACGCGTTTTTCACTGCGCGATTAATGGCCTCGAGAGCGGACACAATGGTTTTGGTACTATGACGAGCCCTCTAATCATACACCCCACGCAGTAGTGGAGTTCATATACGCATGTTGAATTGACACAACTACATTTCAAGGACGGCCACAGTCATCTGCATGACAATTGCGTTATCAGAAGGAGGATAGTGACGCACATTAGCACAGCAAGTAATGCTCGACATCCAGCGAGTGTGAACTCTTTACAACCACTTCTCAGTTAAAGGGCCACCCAGGGCCACTCAGGCCTCGTTGTAGTACAGTCAATACCAAGACACGCACCAAGCGCAATAATGCTTTGAACAGTGCTCTCGCGAAAGAGAGGACAGGTCAGGTATGGGAAGGGAAGACAGGGCACTTCACTCACTCATTGAAAGTCAGGATAGGTGAGCGCCAGAACCCCACGTATCTTCTAAACTACACTGTAATTGGCGTTTGATGTTGAAGTACGAGCATGGACACCGACTTCGCTACTGACCTGAAGGAGGTATCGCTACGAGAGGTCAGTAACGAAATCTCCTACACGGTGTGTCTCTATTTAGGACCGCTCACGAGCACATATAAGTTGGACTCATAGGGCTCTGATGAGCCCTATGATTCCTTAACTCAACCCGCTCTCACGAGGACCCATACGCCTTAAACGTTCAGCCAAGTGATCAATCGCACAGACGCGTACGCCAGGCAGCAAATACGCTAGCACGGATCGCCCGTGCGAACCGTTATAGAAACAACGCAAACAGCAACTAGGCTGAGTAAGCAACCAAGCAAAACGCGAAAGAACCAGCAGTTGAGGCTTCTCTCGTCTTCGTCGTTCGGTTACTTCTCACAATAAAGATACCATCATAAAAGGTGAGCACTTCGAAGCTTGCTGTTGTGCGTTTCAGGGAACGACGATCCTTGGATTTTGTCGGACGCACAACAGAATACAACACTTGCTTGCTTTTGCGTTTATGACAGCATAGCAACTTATTAAAAAAAAATGTGGATAGGTCAGGTGGCCAGGTTTGTGTTTACCAGAACCGTTACACTTGTGTGTGGGTATTGTTGCTCTTCAACTTCAAATCCATTTGAAATGATATTACCCTCTCCAATGAAGTGATCGCTTCGGATGGGCGATGCAATTAATTAATGGACTGGAGCTTGTGGGAGCGTTGTCTGGGCCGGCCATGAATCTGCTCAATGTGTCAGGAAGGGTCTCTGAACCCAATCAACAACTTCAAAGCTTCAGTTGGCACCTGTTTTCAGATGAGTCGAGGTCGATTGATTGTTTGATTGTGAACGCAAATCAAATCGCTGAAAAGCCAACACTCGCGCAAGAGCCTTTTTCAAAACTTACAATTCCCTAAAACTGTCCGTTTTTGTCCAGAAAAGTAAGTGTACATGAGGTAGGTTTGGAACTAACAGAGGGCGGGGGCATCGAGGACGCTTTTTTTACCCTATGATATTATTACATCA
>JALBZZ010000738.1:0-15912 GCA_038051095.1 Globisporangium irregulare
CCAAGAAGGAAACGACGAAAAAGCCTCGCTCCGCTGCACCGCTGAACCCTCCTCGTCAGGCATTTGCGGTCACAAACCCTTAGGGGCAATAACAGAATTCTTTGCACCTTGAGGACTTACCATCTCAACACTGAAATGAACGCGTTCGGTGGTGAACTCCTTTCCTACTGAGAACCAAGCCAACTTGAATCCACTACGTGCCATCGTCTCAAGCGTTTGAAGAATTGGAAGAGACTTAAATTGGCTTAGTCGACAGAAAAAACAAAAACATTCCAAGCAGCGAGCAGTGTACGGGGTACTTCAGCACCAAGTCGAGTGATTCATTTTGTGGTAAGGTCATGTGACTCACAAGCAGAGACACAAGATCATCACGGCTGCATCGCTCTCGCTCAACATCAAATACAGTCGAGTTTCCAGCTGTGACTTGATTTCACTATGCTAGCTAGAATGGCGTTTTTACTAGCATGCAAAATCCTTTTATTTAATAAAAGAGGCAACAATGTAGTAAAAACCGATTGCTTTTTCTGATAGTTGCGAGTTTCGATCGATTTCCTGATATGTTTTCTGTGATCCAGATAAAACCGCATTGGCGTCGACTACTTTTTGTGTATTTAACCAACTGATAACTGTCAGAAAAAATTACTAATCGGTTTCGAGAGGACTGTTGTTGATTTAGTCGGAATGTAGGGGTAGTTTCCTATTTAGGCCACAACACTTAAGAAAAACAGGACTTGCTGGCCTCCCTAAATTGAAGCCCCCAATATTTTGGAATTTGACCGCATTTTTCTATTGACTTGTTTTTCTAATCCGCAGGAATGTAGCATAGCCTTTTATAAATAGTAAGTATACAAATGCGGCTTTTAACGAGTACGTGCATCATGCAGTGTATTTTCCGAAAAACGGACTAAAAACGCGCTTGGGACAAATCATGTTTGTAGAAATTGTCACCATATGGATGTCTTTAGAACGAGTGTCCCTATAATTAAGGCGGCGTCCGAGCTCACTTGCCGTTTGCATCAAACGTGGACACTGAACTGAAATGCTCGACCAATCCGCTATTATATTTTTTCTTAACAAGATGATTGGCTAACGCTCATTTCATCTAATCAGGTGATCATCTTGAGCTTTTATTTGAGGGCGGTACCCAAAATAAAACCTGTCATCGTTGAGGCGATCCTGAAAGGACGCGGGATCTTTTCCGCCAATCCTGTCTCTGACCCATCTGCTTTCCAGCGAATCACAGCGCGACGCAAAAGGAGCTCCCATTCCGTACAGAAAAGATACAGCAAAAAAGTGACTTTGCCTTTTGCCGCGCGCTGATTGGTCGAGCCCCCACCCACTTGCTGATCCACAGTTTGCCACGTCCGCTAAAAAGCCATTTTGGCTTCTCGAAGCTCTGTGCGAAATTGTGTGCATGAGCGAGCGCGAGGTGCTTCTGATCTGTTTGATTGGCTTGGGAAAAACAAGTAGCACCCCTCCACCACCAGTACACAGCACGCCCGATGGATGCGATGGATGGATGCATCACTGGAAAATGCCCGCAATCATCTGCTTCTTAACCGGCACGTTGATGCCATGGTTCGTAACACGCTTGACTTGATGTTTGTATGTCTGGGGTGCTTCGCGTTCCCATTTTTGTTGTTGATAGGACTAGGTGTTACACCGACCATCACTCCTGCGCTTCCAAGGACGAGGCGCGGTGATTGCATCATGCATGATCGAAGAAGCCCAACAAAGCCCGCCTGCCCGTAGCCCTCACGCACACGCGCGCTCTCCGCCACTGCTCTTCAGTTCCCAATTTCGTGCGCGCAGCTCAAGCAAAAGAGAGGAGAAGAGGAAGCGAGGCGGCACATCCACTGCTCAGGAAAGAGACAGAAAAAGCATGAGCGGCAAGGACACGCTCTACGCGTCCGTGGGGCAGGACGACCTTGAGTGCAACGACGGCAGCGCCGGCGCGCGCATGTTCTCGCGCGGCCCCGACGGCGAAGGCCGCCGCGCGATCGTCAAGAAGATCCTTATCGGCGCGTTCGTGATCGTGCCGTACATCCTGCTGCTCGCGGTGATCGTCGGCGTGGGCCCGAACGGCGCCACGTCCTCGAGCGTTGCGTCGATCGTCACGGGTGAGAAGGCCGAGCTCGAGCAAGTGTGCGCGAACCAGCGCGTGGACAAGCTCAAGATGAAGCGCAACGTGTACTACGACTCGTCGCTGATCTCGCGGCCGCAGCGCTACGCCGCGGTGCAGCAGAAGGGAGCCACGCTGTGGTTCACGGGTCTCTCAGGAAGTGGCAAGTCCACGGTCGGTCGCGCGCTCGAGAAGGAGTTGCTGCGCCGCCGCGTGCACGTCTACCGTCTCGATGGCGACAATGTGCGTATTGGCTTGAACCGCGACTTGAGCTTCTCCGAGTCGGACCGCGCCGAGTCGGTGCGTCGTGTCGGCGAGATGTCGGCGCTATTCTCAGAGGCTGGTGTGATCACTCTGGTCGCGCTCGTGTCGCCGTTCCGCGCTCGTCGTGACGAAGTGCGCGAGCTGCACAAGAAGATGAACATTCCGTTCTACGAGGTGTTCGTGGACGTACCAGTGTCGGTCGCCGCGGACCGTGACGTAAAGGGTCTGTACAAGCGCGCTATCAAGGGTGAGATCAAGGACTTCACCGGTATCTCGTCGCCGTACGAAGAGCCACTGAGTCCTGAGATTCACCTGTTCACTGCGAACATGACGCTTGACGACGAAGTCAACTTGATGATCAAGGTGTTGGAGAAGGAGGGACTTCTAACCGGTGTTGAAGAGCCACCAAAAGGATTTCCTGGTGTCGCTGTCGCGGATGGTGGCAACGCCGTCGCGAACTTCTCGACGATGTACCCAGACTCCCCAAAGACCGGCAAGCCTTCGAAATACGATGAATTGCCTCGTGTCCTGCTTCGCGATGAAGACGTGAACTGGCTGCAGGTGATCGGTGAAGGCTGGGCGTCGCCTTTGAAGGGGTTTATGCGCGAAGGTGTGTACTTACAGTCGCTGCACTTCAGCAGCGTGCTGTACGATGCTGACAACCTAACGAACGGTCAGCTGTCGCTGCATTCGCCGACGAACTACTCCGAATACTCGACCGAGAGCGTGTCTAAGGGCAAGCGCGTGAACATGCCAGTGCCGATCGTGCTGCCGATTAACGACGCGACGAAGGCGATTATCGGGTCGGCGAAGCAGGTGGTGCTTGTCAGCCCTGCCGGCGACGAGCTCGCTTTGCTGAAAGACCCTGAGATCTTCGCGCACCGCAAGGAAGAACGCATCACGCGCACTTTTGGCGCAGTGGACAACAAGCACCCGTACATCAAGGAGATCTTGCTCTCGGGCGACTTCTTGCTTGGTGGCGAAATCGAATTGATCAAGCGCATCCAGTACCACGACGACTTGGACCAATACCGCCTGACGCCAACCGAATTACGCAAGAAGTTCGAGGAGCTGAACGCTGATGTCGTCCTCGCGTTCCAGACGCGCAACCCAACCCACGCTGGCCACGCGTACTTGATGAACAACGCCCGTGAGCAGCTCATCCAGCAGGGCTACAAGAACCCAGTGTTGTGGCTGTCTCCACTTGGTGGATGGACCAAGGAAGACGATGTGCCACTCGATGTGCGTGTCCGCCAGCACGAAGCGATTCTGCGCGACGGTATGCTCGACAAGGAGAGCACTGTGCTGGCGATTTGGCCTTCGCCGATGATCTACGCTGGTCCTCGCGAAGTGCAGTGGCACGCGAAGAGTCGCAAGAATGCTGGTGCGAGCTTCTTTGTCGTTGGCCGTGACCCTGCTGGTATCAAGCGCTCGGATGGCGACAAGGACGACATCTACAACGGTGACCACGGTCGTTTCGTTCTGCACATGGCGCCTGGCATGGAAGACTTCAACATCTTGTCGTTCTCGAAGGTGTACTACGACGTAAAGGACCACAAAATGAAGCCGATGGAGAAGGAGCGCAAGAAAGACTTTTTGTCGATCTCTGGCTCGCGCATGCGTCAGATGGCGCGTGAAGGTCTGGTGAAGTGCGAGGGCGACAAGATCCCGGACGGCTGGGAGAAGAAGCCAACGTGCGTTCCTCAGGGGTTCATGGTGAAGTCTGGCTGGGACATCATGATCGACTACTACCAGAATCACGAGAGCCCACGCTGGATTCCGTTCGCGACGCAGTTCGGCCCTCCAGTCGTCGACAAGGCTCGTTTGTTTGAGCAGACTGGCACGTTCGGTCGCCCAGACTACAAGCTCGTGTTCAAGAACGACAACGGCGTGCTCATCTCGCCATGGCACGACATTCCTCTCCAGGAGAAGACTGCGGTCGGCAAGAACGAGTTCAACTTCGTGGTGGAGATTCCAAAGGGTGTCGCGCACAAGATGGAGGTGAACAAGGAGGAGCGTCACAACCCGATCATGCAGGACACGACGCACGGCGGCACTCGTGGACGCAACTACCTGTATGGCGTGCCATTCTTCAACTACGGTCTACTTCCTCAGACGTGGGAGGACCCAAGCGTGAAAGACTCGAAGGGCAACGGCGGCGACAACGATCCGCTTGACGTGATTGAGATCGGTGCTAAGCAGCTGCCAATGGGCTCGGTGAACCCTGTGAAGGTGCTAGGCAGCTTGGAGCTGGTCGACCAGGGCGAAGTGGATCACAAGATCCTGGTGATCTCGCTGGACGACCCTGACGCGTCTCGTATCAACACTGTGGCGGACTTGAAGAAGGTGAAGCCTGGTGTGATGGAGGCGCTCGTGGACTGGTTGAAGAACTACAAGATCCCAGAGGGCAAGAAGGTGAACGAGTTCTCCCACGAGGAACCAACGAGTTCGGACGAGGCCGTGAAGATCATTATGGCGACGCACGAGCGATGGCAGAAGCTCAAGTCGGGCGACATCTCGGTCAAGGACTCATTCTTCCTCGGTTAAGTTAGTGAAAAGGAAACGAACAAACAAGCAAGCAAGGCAGCATCGTTGATAGAGGGGAGTGAGCTGCAGCAGCAGCGCGAAGATCAAGGACTGGTGCACATACGCGACGTCTACAGAATCAGACCTCGCAGTGTCCATCGGTACGCGTTGCAGCCCGTGCACTCCATTAGATTTTAAGCACTATCGTGAATATATTTGGTTGTGAATAATGCGAGTCTCTATCTCGTTTCAGTTTTTGTGCAGGTTGTGAACAATGCAGTCTCGCTTGGTTGACAACCTTTGAGATCAGCATTTTTCAAAACAGCAATCTTGAACAAACGTTGAAACAAGTCTGATAAAGGCCGGGTATCGGATCATGAAACGGCGCAGACCTCTTAAACAAACGCTGCGTCGTTTCGACGCCTCACTTCGCGTTTGCCCACTCGAGACGCACACACAGACAGGCACACGCGCTTGGAGGAAGGAAGGCACACTCATTACCTCTATCTATCTATCTCTTGCAGCAGCAACAGCAGCTGAGGCCCCGCGTGTTGCCCGCGCCCGTGTGTGAAGAAGAAGAGACCAAGAATGGCGAGCAGGTACTTCATCCTTCCCTCTTTCCCCTAGCTGTCTGCTTTCAGCGCGTCAAGACTATGAAGCGCCACTGTGGCGGTGGAACAGTGTTAAAGAGTTCGCATCTATCTACTAAACATTGGCATTTGCGTGTGCGCGTATTGCTGTTGTGTTTCAGTACATACGACCGCCGGTGGCAGGAAGCCATGGCGGAGCTCAACGAGCAGGTCCACATCGAGGACCACACACTGGCAGCCGACGGGCAAGACCCGTCTGCGAACGAAGCGGTACGCATGCTTCCATCACGTTTCTGCTGCAGCTCTATGCATTTAGCATATGGTGTGTAGCTAACAAAGCGTCTTCATATTAGCCGCCGCAAGCGTCCATCGTCGAGGCATTCCAGCACTACGCGTGCCTCTACATCAAATACATCCAGATCCTCAAGCGCCTGGCGGACTGCTACGACCAGATGGTGCACCCGCAGAAGCGCATCGACGTCAAGCAGGTCATGGAGGTCGTGACCACTCGCGTCGTGGAGCTCAAGCACGATCTCGTCAAGTGGAACCCGCCGAATCCGGACGTGGCGACCCAGCCGGAGCGCAGCTTCCCCTGGGAGTACGTCAACCTAGACGACATCCTCGTGGACCTCAAGCTGCCGCCCGAGACGCTTGAGATCCCCGTGCCCAAATCCTTTGTTGATGATCGCGCCGAGGAGCTGCTTCGCCGTGAGAGGGTACGTTGGCTTGTGTCTTGATTGTACCTCAGTAGTTATGTATCGAGTTTGTCTAACAACAAGTGACTCTGGTTCGGTAGCTCGTGAAAGGCTACATGAAGCTCAAACACGGCGTGGACACGATCTTCCTCGACTCGCTCGAGGAGCAGCTCTCGATCACGGGCGCCATGTCGATGGACGAAGCCATCGCGATCATCCAGCGCAACGAGCGCGGCCGCCAGGGCAAGCAGCGCGGCGTGCTTGTCAAGGAGCTGCGCGAAGAGGAGAAGCAGCGCAAGATCTACGAAGCCGCGCAGGCACCCGAGATGGACCCGGACATCGCGGCTGCCAACATCCAGCGCATATTCCGCGGCTACTACTCGCGCGCCATGGCGACCAAAGAGCGCGACGAGGAGCTCATCTTCATCGGCATGAAGTCCCCGCACACAGACCGATCGTTGCTCGAGAAGAAGCTCGCGGATGCTAGGCTACAGCGCAAGACCGAGCAGGTCGAGAACAAAGAGGAGTACGAGCGCGCGCTGGTGGATCTGCATGGCGTCGTGGCGGTCGAAGAGGGGCCTTTCATGAAGGAGAAGATGCTGGAAGAGCGTCGCAAGTGGATCACGGACGTCATGGCGACGGGACAGCTGCCGGAGAACCTCGACGCGTACTACGCGGCGCTCAACGGGGACGACAACGCAGCGAAGGCCCAGGCAAAAGAAGCCGAGGAGGCTACAGCGGCGGCAGCAGTGGTGAAGAAAGGCAAGAAGGACGAGAAGGGCAAGAAGGGTAAAGAGGACAAGAAGGCCGGCAAGGGAGACAAGAAGGGTGCCAAAGGCAAAGGTGGAGACGACGAAGAGGAGGAAGCCCCCGAGAAGCCACCGCCACTCACGGGTCCGTCGGAGCTCTGCACGAAACTCGCCACAGCGGTCGGTCAATACGAGAAAGTGTGGCTCGAGAAGGAGGAGCTCGACAATTTCTACCAGAAGTACGACGTCGCGCTCGCCAAGGACGTCGTGCGCGGGCCCGTGGAGGTGCAGGTACGGCAACAGGTGGACGAGATGCTCGTGCTGCAGCTCGTGAACATTAAAGCCCAGCTGGAGGCGGCAGCGGCGAGCGGCAAGAAGGGGAAGAAGGGGAAGAAGGGGAAGAAAGGAGGAAAGAAGGGAGGCAAAAAGGGCGGCAAGAAAGGTAAAAAAAGCGACAAGAAGAAAGGCAAAGCGCTCCCGGGGGACAAGATCGCTGAGCTCAAGGGCCGCGCACCAGACTCCTTCCTGAGCGTCCTCGTGGAGCAGAAAGTGGTGCACACGTCGCGCCACCCGTTCCGCATCCACGACTTTATCGGCAGCTTCAACTACCTGGGCACGGTGCATCATAACTCGGACCGGCGCGACCACTTCGGCAACTGGGTCCCACAGGATCCGTCAGCCGCTCAACTGCGCCAGAATCTGACCGAGTATGCCATCCTGCCACTGGGCTCGGCGGTCGTGCGCGCCAAGACCCCGCATGTACGCTCGATCATGCTCTACGGACCCAAGGGCTCAGGCAAGACCATGCTCGTGAGCGCGATCGCGAACGAGACCGGCGCGCTCGTGCTCAACCTGTCGCCGAGTAACCTCGTGGGCAAGTTCACGGGTAAGACTGGCCCCACAAAGCTTGTGCACATGACGTTCCTACTCGCCAAGGTCGCGGCAATTCAGCCCGTGCTCATCTACATTGACGAGTGCGAGCAGGTGTTCGCCGGTGGTGGCGGCAAAAAGAGCAAGGCATCAGCGGACGGACCCTCGCGCTTCAAGAAAGATCTGATCACGTACTTGAAAGCCGCGATGAACCCGCTCGATCGCGTGCTGATCATCGGCACGACGTCGGACCCGGGAGCGGGCGAAGTCAAGGACTACCGCGCGTTCTTTGACAAGTTCCTCCACGTGCCGTACCCGGACTACGCCTCGCGTGTGCTGCTCTGGAAGCATTCGCTGGATGAGACCGTGAAGAAGCACACCGAGTCGCTGTGCATCAAGGCGCGCTTGCAGCGGGACGAGCTCGATATCAGCACGCTCGCACATATCTCTGAGGGATACTCGTCCGGGAGTATCGTCAAGGCTGTGGAGAACACGCTCACGCCGCGACGCGTCGAGTGCCTTGAGAAGCGCCACCTCAAGGAAGAAGAGTTCATCGGCGCGCTCTCGCGCCACACCGCGACGTTCACAGACGACCATGAGAAGTTCAAGGCGTTCACAGCGGTGATCACGGGACTCAAGGAGACGCGCGAGAAGATCCGCAAGGCGGTCGAGGACGCGCTCAACCCCGATGACAAGAAAGGCGACAAGGGCAAAGGCAAGGGAGGCACCAAGAAAAGCAAGAAGTAGCAGTTAGCCCGAGGTAGTAAATAACACCACACAGTCAGCCAGTCCCTTGTGCTTTGATATAACCGAGAAAGCTTTGCATCTTGACTCACAATTACCCTCTCTTGAGTACTAGTTGGTTTCTAAATTAGCCTTCACACTCTTTCAATCGCCACTTGCACTCAAGAAGGAGCTCAAATCGGAAATGACTCGAAGAAACAGCCGCAGCACTTGGCGATAATGTCCGCACTCCATGCTCTGCGCGGACGCATCGGCGGCGGCGGTGACAACAACAACGCCAGCAGCTCTGTGCCTGGTAAGTTCACTGCTGTGAGCCGCGATGCGCGCCAGGAGTGGATCAGCAAGCGGCTAGAAGAGCGCAAGAAGCAGTGGCTTAAGGGCGAAGAAGAGACGTGTCTCGATATCAAGCAGAACCACCAGCGGCTTTGGAGCCCGTTTGTGCACGAGGTCGCGCGCACCCACGAGCTCAACATCGCGTGGAAGCATGACCTGGGTTTCTTCGCCTGGGACCGCGTGCTCGGGTTAGAGGGCCTCGCGGCGCTGCGCATCACGGGCCACAACCTCACGACGTTGCCGAACGCGCTCGCGCATTCGCTCTCGTCACTCACGGTACTTTCTCTCATCGCCAACAACCTGGAGATCCTGCCAGAGAATGTAAGAATTGCCAGTCTACGCTCTATGAGCACAATAGAACCTACCATGGTAACCTAGGTCACTCATGCCGAATCTGACTGCATGCCTATAGATTGGTGACCTGCACCTACTCACGGAGATCGACTTGACGAAGAACCAGCTGCGGAGGCTTCCGAATTCGATCACGGCGCTGCCGTGTCTCCGATTCCTCAATCTGTCGTCGAATCTGCTCGAAGAGCTGCCCGAGAACTTCGGAGATTTGGTGCTGCTCGACAAATTGTGGGTCGAGAACAACAAACTGACGGCGCTTCCAGTGTCCATCGGCAGGTCGCGGGCCAGAATCGCCAACTTCAATACGAATTCGTTGACTGAACTGCCGGACGCGATTGGAGAGATGCAAAACCTCACCTCGCTCTCGCTCAACATGTACGCGTTGACTGCGAAGACCTCAATCATGCGATAGTAGTGTTATGGACTAAACGTTACAATACGCTCGCTCAGGAACAGGCTCAAGGAGTTCCCCGAGAGCATCAGCCTCCTGCCAAAGCTTGAGATTCTTCACACGTCGCAGAACCAGATCGTGCAGCTTCCGCACAATATCGGTGCTCTCCAGACACTTCGCGAGCTCCGGCTCGACTGGAACTGCGTCAAGCAGCTGCCGTTCTCGTTCCGACTGCTCAAACAGCTGAAAGTACTCTGCATGGAGAAGAACCCGCTACGGCTGCCGCCCATCGAGTACGTAATCAAGGGCGTGCCAGCCACGCTTGCATTCATGGAGCGGAGTCTCGAAGAGTTCACTCGCAATGCGCGGCGCAAGGTCATCGAGCGGCTCCAGGAGGTTCTGCACTTTGCGATGGAGCTCATGGCTAAAGCTCAGGGACAAAATGACTCCAACAACATCAGCCTAGCAGAGAAGGGTGATAATCCCCAGAGAGGTGGTGAGGCCATTGACGAAGATCTGAACACGATCCTGTCGCTCTTTGAGCCGAACTGCGAGCGCGTCGTGCCGAATGGCGACGAGAAGCTCGCGTTCTTCGCGGTAGTTTGGGAGGAATTCTACACCACTTTACTCCCAGCGCTCGAGCGCAAGAAAGCGCAGACCAACAGTGAGCATCCGAGTTTCAAGTTCGACACTTTCTCCGTCGATGAAGTGGAGGACGCGCTCGCAAAATACAACGATGACTTTGGCGTCGCGTCCATGAAGGACTTCGGGGAGTTCCGCAAGTGCTGCTGCATCGACGCGTTCGAGTGGAACCAACACGGCGTGCGCAAGCGCAAAGTGTGCATCCCCGGCCAGGTTCCCTACCGGTGCCGTCGCCAGGCACTGCTCGTGCGCATGCAGATGATGACCCACGAAGAGGCCAAGGACCAACTCGCATCGACCTACCTCAAGAAGAAGATCGAGCGCCTCGTGGTAAAAACTAAGCGCAAGTGCATCGAGTACATCAATTCCGAGGCCGGCGTCGAGCATTTCGAGCACCTTGCGCACGAGCTGGCGAAGAAGTTGTGTCTGAAACGCAAGCGACTAAAGAAACTGAGATTCAAGCACGCCAAGGAGAGCGAGGGGTTCGCCAAGAAGAAGCAGAAGCTGCAGGCGAAAGTCAACGCGTTTCAGAAAGCACGAGACGCGCGACTGCAGGATCTGAAGGGGAAAATGGAGAAACTCGCGAAAGACAAAGCGAAGTTCGAGAATGACCCCAAGCGCGTCGAGAAAATCGCCTCGAAGATCAGGAAACTGGAAAAAGAGCTCTTGGAGAAGCCTGTTGAGGATAAGAAGATTCTGGAGCTGAAGATCGCGCTCGAGGCGCTGGACGACGCGGAACTCAAGGCAGTGAGCGCAATCGACAAGGCGAAGGTGAAGGAAATGAACTCGGACGACGAAGGAGGAGACGGTGAATCGGAGGAAGAGGAAGATGCCAGCAGCACTGAGAACTCGGGCGACAAAGACTTGGAAGATGATTCTGACAACAGTAGTAGTGATAGTGATGAAATCGAGGTCGAAGCTTCCACTGATGATCAACAACCTGAGCAAACCTCCACCACTACCACTCCTGCTAGTGGCGGCGCGAGCACCAAATTCTTTCAAATCGACATGCCAGAGCTCAAGTTCGTGGACTACCGCCGAGCTGCCACGAGGTCAATCGAGCGAGACCTCGGCGAAGAGAAGGACGTGAACGAAGAAGAGCTCGTGGTGCTCTACCAGAACTTGATTTGCGGTGCGTACGTGACTGAGAAGTGCGAGCGCGTCTCGCAAAAGGCAACGTGCGAATTCCTGCAGATGCGCTCGGTGCTCAAGCGCTGGATGGGACTAGGCAACCGCGCGGTCTTCGAAGCCTGGCGTGACCTCATGCGCGAGAACCGCGAGAACGCGGACAAACTGAGGGAGAAGCTCGAACGGAAGAAACAGATCGAGGCGCAGAACAAGGTACTGGAGGAGCAACTCACCCGCCTGGAGGCCAACAAGTGGGTGCAGAGGACCGACATGTACACGGACGCGATTTATTACGAGCACACGGCCACGGGCGAGACAAGCTGGTACCCGCCGCAGCACTGGAACGAAGAGCAGGAGAAACTGAAAGCGGTGGCGAACAAGAATAAGGTCCCGATGCTCAAGCTGCCTCCAATTTAGTGATACCATAAGATGAGATTGCAAAGACATTTTCTGGCTGGTAAACTTGAAGTAGGGACAGAGAGTTTGTTGTCCACAGACAACAGCAGCTTGGCCTGGATTTAGACTTATGAATAGTTGTGTGGCTCTTGCTGACGCTAGTCCTGCGCAACGACACGACACCAGATCGCATTCTTATCTTTGGATACAAACAAAGGGATGCGATTGTGTGAGTGAGAGAGAGAGAGAGAGAGAGAGAAAAAAGAACCCCATTTAGCATCCTTTCTCGTCATTCTCAGTTTTGCGGTAGTAACTTCAAGACTTCATCTGTCGTCCCAGCCCTTCAATTGCCAGACACCAGAGGTCAACTAATCTCAGTCATCTATCTCTCCAGCAATGGCGTCAGCTGCTGCATGTGAGCAGTGGAGCGCCTTCTGGCGCAAGCGCATGCCGATCCTCGACTGGCTGCCGCGCTACAACGTCCGCCGCGATCTCAAGCACGACATCATCGCCGGTTTCACAGTCGGCGTGATGCTTGTGCCGCAGGAGATGTCGCTCGCGGCCATGATGGGCGTCCCGGGTCAGTACGGACTCTACACGGCGGCGATCGCGCCGCTGATCTACCCGCTCTTCGGTTCATCCCGCGCGCTCTCGATCGCAAACGCCTCCGAAGGGAGTCTCCTCGTGGGCGTGATGCTGCGCTCGGTGGACATCCAGAGCCTGGAAGAGCGTGTTGCGACGGGCATCCTGCTCACCTTCTTCACGGGTGTGCTCATGGTCCTCGCCGGTTTGCTCCACCAGGGTGGACTCGTGAGCTTCTTCTCGCGTACATCCATGCATGGTTACATCACGGCGACAGCGTTCCTCATCATGATCTCGCAGATCCCGCCCTGGCTCGGCATCTCGCTGAGCTCCTCGAACTTGACGATGTTCACGGTCACTGAGATCATCGGCACGCTACCGGAGACGAACAGGAACTCGCTCCTGCTTGGGATTTTCTCCATTTGCGTGCTCTACATCTGCAAGAAGCTCCGCGCACAACTCCAGCAGATCGCAGATGCGCGGAAGCGAACGCACGGCACTGCTGCGAATTTCAAGATCTTTGCAACAAGCAGCAGCGATTCAACCGCCTCGCATGACTCTGTCGAAGTGACGCAAGAGAGCGACGAGGACATGTATGAGATCATTAGCCTGCAGCTCCACAACTCGGCTGACGTGCACATGGATAAGTCGAAGCGCAGCGAGCGAGCATTTTCGTCTAGTTCGACGGACAAGGTCCGATTGATACAGGGTCAGGACAACATCATCAGCCAACAGGACTCTCAACTCAAGTCAGGTACATCGACCTCGTCGAGTTTCCTTGCTACCTGCTTGATCGAGAGGCCACGAGCGCTGTTCCTGTGTACGTTGCTGTGCGACGGCGATGCGCTCCTCGTGTGTGCGTTGGGGGTCCTCGTTGGCGCATCCCTGGGCGAAGACAACCTCAAACTCACTGGCGCTGTACACAAAGGACTACCGCATCTCGTGTTCCCGCCCGCTGCACTTGGCGATCTCATCCCCTGGAACCGCATCCAGACGGTTGTCACGAACTCGATCGTGATCGCCGTCATCTTCTTCATATCGAGCGTCGCCACGGGGAGCAAGATCGCCATCAAGGACGGCTACGAGATCTCGCCAAACCAGGAGCTCTTGGGGCTGGGCTTCGCGAATCTCGGCGCATCGTTCTTCCAGGGTATGCCCTCAAGCGCGGGCATGTCGCGCAGCGCTGTCAACTCACAAAGCGCACACACACCGCTGGCGTCCATGATTACCGCGGTGCTTGTGATTCTGACGATCTTATTCCTCACCGGCCCGCTCTACTACCTGCCGCAGGCGCCGCTGTCGGCGATCATCCTGCTCTCGGCACTCACGCTGATCGACTTTTCCGAGCCAAAGTGGCTTCGCCAAGTGCGGAGGCACGAGTTCTACGTCTGGGCGGGGTCTTTTGTCGGCACACTCTGCTTCGGACTCTTATACGGACTCGTGCTCTCGCTCATGGCGTCGCTAGTGGAGATCATGGTGCGCACGAAGAAGCCGCCGGTGTTTATCATGGGCCAGCTACCGGATGGGTCATTTGCCAAGATGCGCGAGTTTCAAGATGGGACCGACAGCACTACCAATACCGGTAATCGCCAGTTTCAAGCAGAGTCTGAGGAATTGGTAGAGCCAGTGGAGCTCCCAGACGTGCTCATCGTGCGTGTGGAGCAGGATCTGTACTTTGGCAACGCGAGGCACCTGATCCACGCGATCGAGAGGGACCTGCAAGTCGCAAAGGTACGCGGACGCATCCTCGGCGCGGTTATCGACGGGTCCCGCATGAACGACGTCGACGCCACGGCGATCCATCTGCTCAAGGAGTACCAGCTCAAGCTGCGCGCGAGAGATCAAGTGTTGCTGTTCACCAACCTGCGGTACGAAACTGAGCTCTCGATCGTCAGCAGCGGCTTGGTCTCCGACCAGGAGGAAACTGGTTTAGCTTTGGAAACTGAAGGTCACAGCGCAGCCTCGCACCGCTACTGTCCTTCAGGTGGAATTGTGTGTGCAGTCGCACTTCTCAGGAAGTAGCTCTTCGAATTTCAGATTGGCAATGAAATCATAACGATGAATTCGGAGTAAAATACTTGATAATGAAAGGAAATCTGTTTATTCGTAATTAAAATGTTCTACATCTTTGCCCGTCCAATGTGAAAAAAGCCAAGACCAATGTGGTGTGAAGTGCGTAAAGTAACATGAAATTTTTAAAAAGTATTTTCACAAATATAGAAAACGTCAAAGTAAAAGTAGACAATTCCAAAGTGGCGTTTTCGCAAGCCAAAAAATCAAAATGCGCGCGAAACGAGAACGCGCGCGCGAGCGCAGAGAGGAAACACGAGACAGAAAGCGCGCGCAGTTCGAGCGCAGGTAGAAAGTGCGCGCGCACGTATGCTTTCACACTCATTTTCACTTTTCTTTCCTCCTCTCCACACGATACCCCAAGCCCCAGCGCGGAAGACACACAGCGAGGGGGAGCGCCGTCGTATGCTTGACGCCAGCATGCGGGGAGACGATTATATTGCTGTCGCCGCTCACAACGGCATTCCGCCATCGACTGCTCGCCGCATCGTCGCCACTGGACGGGCGAAGTACAAGAAACGGGGCGGCGCGCGTCCATCAATGAAGATGTAACGGGGCCGCCCCCGTTACTTTAGGATAGCTACTTAGGTTACTTCTTGTAACGGGTTTACCGTTCACATCCCGCTAGGTACGATACCTAGCGTCACATTAGGTGCGATCCTAATGTGGACCACTCACTAGCCAGAAGTCCCTTATGAGTTGTCGCATTCCTATTGGCTGGAGACTCGTCCCCTCCCGCCAATTAGGAGGCGCCACTATTTGGTTGGCTCTCAGTAGTTTGATTTTCCCTCAGTTTCATCGCTAGTTAAAACCCAAAAAATTAAATACAGTCAGAGTTGAAAAAGCACGCTTCCTCGTAAGTCCACGTGCAAGGCAAGCCACGGAGCCTCGCCCCGTGACACCTGGTAGCACTTCGTAGTCCGTCCAACGCCATGAGCGGCACGCCGATCGAAGGAGTCGACGGCTTGGCGCTGAAACACCAGGACTTCCCCCACCTCACCCCATTCGAGTGAGAAGGGCTGCGACGCCTCGCGGACGCATCCGGCATCACCGTGGTCGCGGTGGTGCTTACCGCGACGCCTGCGCAGCAGCAGCGGACGGCAATCCAAGAGTTCATGACGCGCGAACTCGCCGACTTACGTCGGCAGGCTTCAACTCCCGCGCAGTCAAAGAACGACATCGTGAAGCTCGACGTGTCGAGCTACAGCGGCGATGGCCCTCACCGGTTGGCGCTCAATCGGTGGCTCTGCGAGGTGGACATCGCCATCCACGCCCGACAGCTCACGAGCGAGCTCGCGCGCACCCACTACCTGCTGTCGAAGCTCTCCGGCAAAGCGAAGGAGTGGGCGCTCGGCAAGCTCGTCGCGGATCCCGGGTGCTTCCCGAGGTTGGACTCGATCAAGAATGTGACCGGGCGTTCCCGTGTCACGCAGCACAATGCACAGAGTGAGGAAGCGTG
>JALBZZ010000739.1:0-15893 GCA_038051095.1 Globisporangium irregulare
GCTCGTTCGAGAACCGTGCGCGCTTCCTGCTCGAGATCGTCGAGGCGATCAAGACGGTGTGGCCAGCGGAGCGCATTGGCGTGCGTCTTGCGCCGAACGGTGGCTTCGGCGGCATGGGTGCGGCAGAGAACGCCGACTTCTTCCCATACGTGTTTGAGAAGCTCAGCGTCCACGGTCTCGGTTACCTAGCGATCCTCGACGGCGAAGGCTTTGGGTATCACGGCAAGTGCCGTCTCGTCACGGCGTTCGACGCCAAGAAGCACTTCAAGGGTGTGGTGCTGGCCAACAACAGCTATACGCGTGACATCGCCGAGGGTGCTGTGCGTTCTGGTACTGCGGACTTTGTGTCCTTTGGTCGTCCGTACATCAGCAACCCCGACCTGGCCGAGCGCTTCGAGCAGGATGTGCCGTTGAACCCAGACGCGTCGTACGAGGCGTACTGGGACTCGAGCAAGGGACCGGTGGGCTACATCGACTTCCCATTCTACAAGGCGTAGGCTTATTCGCGGTAGAAGAAGCCCTACAAACTACTTGCATTCCCATTTAAAAACGAAGATATTACCGGTTATGGAAACTATGCACAAACTAGTTTCGTGCATTTGCTTGGTCGGAAACCATAGGTGTATGCGTTCGAAAATTGCCCGGTCCCTATACAAAAACCAAGTGGTTTAAGGGAGAAACCGTCCTCCCTAACCATTTGGATGTAGTATATGCACGATCAGGCACACTAGCTTAATTAATGAAAAAGGGCGACCTTGTTCGGCAGTTCAGAGCATTCTACAACGCAGCAGTGTTTGTCAAATAAAGCAGAAGTGCATACTAAAATCGTACCGCAGTGTGGTAGGAGGTTAGCCTTACTTCGAAGTCTGAGCCAGTGTCTGACTCCGACGTCGAAGCAAGCAGCTCAAAGTATTGCAAAACTGCCAAGCAGCATTCAACGTACGCTGCTGCGCTGGAATCGCAGGCACCCAAAGGATGCAGCACGCTATATCAGTGGATACGCCAATCACTCAACCAGCATGGACAGGGTGCAACTGGAATATGATTACTGTCACCCAACCACATCAACCTGCAAGGGCAGCGCGGTGGATACACACAGCACGCAAAGCTCGCTTATCTGTCAGATCCGATCGAGCATAAGTGCTAAGCCCTTTGGCAGCCCCGATCGACAGCACTGAATCACTCATTCTGCTTTTCTCCGAGCCTCCACCGAGTCGAGTTGCCCTTCACGTAACTACACCAGCCAATCAACCAACCACCCACACTATCGCCATGGCCACCACCGGATACTAGCTCTTCACGCCATTCACGCTCAACGAGGGCCTCGTGTTCAAGAACCGCGTGGTGTTTGTGCTGCTGACCCGTAGCCGCTCCAACCCAGACCGCGTGCCGTCCGAAAACAACGAGGTGTACTACGAGCAGCGCGCCGGTGCAGGCCTCACCATCACGGAAGCTACCGGTATCTCCGAGCAGGGCTACGGCTGGCACCACGCCGCCGCGCTCTACACCAAGGAGCGCGCGGCGGGCTGGAAGCGCGTCGTGGACCGCGTGCACGCTAAGGACGGCAAGATCTTCCTGCAGATGTGGCACATGGGCCGCCAGTCACACTCGAGCTTCAACTCGAAGAAGGAGATCGTCGCGGCGTCCGCCACCACAGTCACGAGCGGCCACACGCGCAGCGCCAACTACGAGCAGGTGCTGTACGAGACCCCGCGTGCGCTGGAGGCCGAGGAGATCCCCGACATCATCGAGAATTACCGCAAGTGCGCTGAACTCGCAAAGGGGGTCGGCTTCGACGTCGAGATCCACGCCGCGAACGGCTACCTCGTCGACGTGTTCCTGCAATCCGTGTCGAACAAGCGCACGGACAAGTACGGCGGCTTGATCGAGAACCGCGCGCACTTCCTGTTCGAGATCGTGGACACGGTCAAGACCATGTGATCAGCGAGCCGCGTCGGCGTGCGTCTCTCACCGAACGGAGCCTTTGCTGACAGCGGCTCGGAGAACAACGTCGAGACGTTCTCGTACGTGATAGAGCAGCTGAGCTACCATGGCTTGGCGTACTTGGTGATGCTCGACGGCCTGGACTTCGACTCCCACGGCAAGTGCCGTGCCATGACCGCGTTTGACGCCAAGCAGCTCTTCAAGAGACTGGTCATCGCAAACGTTGGCTACACGCGCGACACGGCCGAGGGTGTCGTGCGCAGCGGCACGGCGGACCTCGTCGGCTTCGGTCGCGCGTACATGTCGAACCCGGACCTGGCCGAGCACTTCCAAAACGACTGGCCGCTGAATCCAGACGCCGACTTCGAGGCGTACTACAACTCGGTGCTCGGCGCCAAGGGCTACACCGACTTCCCGTTCTACGAGCAGTAAGCAGACGTCATCGCGCATTTGCGATGCGTTTTCATCAGTAGATACTTTTCATACCAGTCCATAATGTCGTGTTTGACGTTGTAAATGAACAAGGAGTTTTGCATCGAATGTCTACTGCTACTGCTACACGCAGTGGTCAAATAGGAGAGTGGGATGCTGATAATCTTTTCGCGCGTGACGTTGAAGTGGTCATTTCAAAAAAATGGCGGCACTACTTTGACCTCTTCATCACCAGATCCGACGACCAATGACCAATGCTCGTGTGGCTCAAGCGTCGTAGTGCCTGCCATTGCAACAGTATTTCTGCTTCTGAAGTACAGCAAAATCGCAACTGCTCGCTCTTCCATCCGTGTGCTGTGCGGCTGTTTCTCCAGCGCCACGTGTACCATACCGGACGGTGTTGGCATGAGGAACTGGAGTTTTGTCTCAACTCCCCTTTCGCCCAGGTCATCACGGTACTGCAGTGTACCGCGCAATGTGAGACCTTGCTTGCTTGTCAGCCAGTAACACGACGAGAACAAGCTAGCACCCCAGCTGCTCAGCCGGAGAACCCATGTTGCCACTCACCGCTTTCTCTCTCGTTGCGGCATGGCGCTCTCATTCCCAGACTTGCGGTGTCGTGCCCATTAAGAAGACCTTTGAGCACCCACACAGATGCATATAACACAAACAAACGCAATGGAGACCGACGGCTTGCTGGTGGACTCGTGGCGCCACAAGACCGCGATCTTCGTCTTCAACGCGCTCGTGATCGTCGAGAGCGCGCTCATGATGTCGCTGTCCACGAATCCGTTCTTCGGCACGATGACGCAGCCCACGCCGGCGTTCATCGCGTTCATGCTGCTGCAGATCGCGTTTCTCGGCGGCTCGCTGCTGCTTGGCTGCGGCACGTGCGTGAGCAAGATCCGCTTCGTGCAGGGGAACCGCGTGCTGTTTGTCGTCAACGCGCTCAACCACGCGGTCTACGCAGTCGTGTTCTTTGCGTTTGAGAGGGACAACGAGCGCGGGTGTCTTGCGCTGCTCGCAGTGCTTGCGGCGACGCTCGGCGCGCTGCTCTGCAGGGGCTACGAGGCGATCCTCGTGATCAACTACATGGGCGAGAAGCTGCCGACCGAGTCCCCGTCCTTCGCACATCACAAGCTGCGAGTCAACGAGTAATAAGGTGGCTGAGCAGATAGCTGGCTGCCTGTGTGGTTGTATTGTATTGTCAAGTGATCAGTTATTAATATCTAAATGGAAGCGCAAGCAATCGCATTGTAACTTAACGTTAGCGTATATTGTTTGTGTGTGTGTGCATGTCTGTGTGTTCTGTGTGATTGCTTGTGTGTTGTTTGTAGAGATTGCTGTGTTTCATATGTGGAGCTGGAGCTATGTAATAGAAATCGGTGTCCTCACTTTTTCCAGGCCGGCGTGGTCATGTGCGCGCCTCGGCCGCGTCCTCCCGGCTGCTGCTGCTGGTGCTGAGGCGAGTGCGTGGCGCCGAACGAGAATCCTTCCACCGGCGGCTGCAGCACCGACAGGTTCGGCACGAAGCCGCCCACAGCCGCGACGCTCGGCGGCGAGTTGACCCCATAGCTCTCGCCGTAAAACTCGTTCACGAGCACGGCTGCCCATTTTGACAAGTGCTCCTCGCCCGACTGGAACTGCACGCTCTCGAGCGCGTCAATGCCTTCGTTCAATTCCACGAGGTGCACGCCACGCGGCGCGACGCGGAGCACGTTCTCGATGAAGCGCAGCGAGTTGCCGACAATCGCGACATCGGCGGCGTTCAGATACTGCAGAAAGCCCTTGAGCACGTCGAGCGCAAGCACTTGCTCCAAGTGCGCCTGACTGGTCAGTGCGATGTTGGTGAGCGCAAACGCGACCTCGCGGCGCACTTCAAAGCTCCCGTCATGGAACTGTGTGCCCAGCAGCGGTAAAAACTGAGCTTGGAGCAGCACCTCCACCACTTTCGCGTCCAGCGCCGCGAGGTTTGAGAGCACCCACGCGCTCTCGCTTGCCAAGTGCGCGTGGCTCGCTGCCACATTCGGCTGCAGGAACTCGTGCAATTTCGGTAGGAAGGGCGAGTCGGCGCTCAGCAGCGCGTGCACGTACGGCATTTGCCACTCGTCCGTGTGGTGGTCGGCCGAGCCGCAGCAAATGTTGCCAAACACGCGCAGCAGCGGCGTGAGCAGCAATTCATTCGTCGTCGTGAAGTACGGCAGCAACAGCTGCACGAGTCCGCTCTCGAGCAGCAGCTTCAGGTACTGTTCTTCACGCGCCGTGAGGAAACTGAGCAGCCACGCGACTTCGATCACGATCTCCTCGGTGAACGCGTGCGCATTGCCATTCGCTTGCAGCTGGAGTCCCACCGAGAGCGCGGGGATGATGCCGGCATCAATGAACGCCTTGGCGGACGTCTCGTGGCCACGCGCAATGTTCGAGAGCGCCCACGCACAGTTCTTCGCGAGCTCCTTCTCGGCCGCCGGGTTCGCGAGCTGCTTGACGAGCGGCAGCACCGCGCCGTTTGCGATCAGCTGCTGACGGAACTCCTCGCAGTCGGCCGCGATGTTGCCGAGCACCCACGCGGCATGCTCCGCCAGTGTCGCGTTTGAGCCTTCGAGGAACTGCAGCAGGCGCGGCACTGCCGGGAGCACGAGTTTTGTGTGCTCGTACTGGCCACTCGCGATATTCGTGAGGCACCAGAGGATCTCGCGGTACACTTCGCCACCCGTACGCGTGGCGCTCGCGAGCGGAGACGCCGAGTTGAGCAGGTTCACCATGATCGGCACAATCTGTGCGTACACACACAGCCATACATCACTATGTTAGTATCCACATATGTACGCATGTTACCGTCGGTGACGTTGTCGCACTATAGCAAAGCAATTTACCCCGGACTCGATGATCTTCTCGACCGCGTCGTAGTCGTGCTCATGCGTGGAGAGCATGACGCGGATCTCGCGCAGCACGTCGAAGCGCTCCTGGTGCGAGTCGATGGACGCGGAACTCGTGTCCGAGAGGATCTGCACGAGCTCGGCGATGTCGCGACCCGTGAGCGGCACCTCGTCCGACGACATGAGGCGGCGCCGCTTGGTCTGCACGGCCTGGCGCCGCTTGTCCTTGCGCACCTGCGTGGTCACGCGGTCGCGCCGCGCCTTGAGCGCGCGCGACTCCACCGCGCTGTCGTGCTTCTTGAGGGATGAGCGCGTCATGAGAGTGCTGCTGCTGGCTGGTGCTACTACTAGTGCTGGTTTTGGCTGCTGGGTCTGTTGTTGATGGAGAGAGACGATGGCGAAATGAGCCGCTCGCGTTTCTTTCGCAATAATAACGATACATTGGATTGGTTCATCTATCTTCAAGCAGTCGTTTCTCGATGGTACACAGACTTTGGCTCAGGTTTGGTATTAGAAGAGCACAGCTGGTTGTGTGTACCGATACACCGAGTTATATAGCGACTCTACTGTTTTAATGAATAGCTGGTTATGCTGGGGATAATAACTCTGAGTGCAGCTTCTGACCACGACCCATCCGTGCACTTATTTAAGCAGTACAAAAAGCATATCTAAAACCACGCCAAATGAACACCACATTTTTCAATGTTTTTCAACTGAAGTCGCAAAAGATGAATAGAAAAAGTCAGTACATTGTCTTAGAGAGGAAAATGTACTGAGAAGAGTAGTATAAATATCATTTTTGTATAAATCAAATAAAACAGTGCATTATGATACATACAAAACAAACCAAAACGTACCCGGTAACGTTTCAGCGTAATCTTCCGAGCCAAATTGCTCTATAACTGGAAGATTTGAGTTTTTGTTCTGGACTCGAGTGTTTTAGTCCAGAACACAAAACCATGTATGCATATAGTATACATGTTTGTAGAGCATTTGTTTGCTTATAGAGGAGGTACTGTACTGTAATCGAGCATGCCAGTGGTGTCAACAACTTAGTGACGCGCTCGTGTGGTTGATGAGCTATGCTCCGTGCTGAGGCCACAATGGACACCTTTTCAAGGTTCGCATATGTCAAATACACAAAAACAAACACAAACAATCATGCGAATCAAAACGGTGAACCAACGCCAGACGTCGTGCACTCGACAACGCGCTGTAAGCGTTGCTTTCTCTAGACGACAACAAGGGATTCAACCCTCCAAACCTTCGTTGTCAATTATAAAATGCAGGTATACCTATCATGCGCAGCACTCTTTCACATACTCACTCACTCACTCACTCAGTTAGCTTCTGTAGCTTCGTGCTCGGTGCCTGGGTTCGGGTTCTGGATCACGATCAGCGCGTACTCTTTGTCTGTATTTTGTGCACCCACCAACACCAATGTATCAACCATACTCATTAGTATTTATATACAGTGCCAGCAAGAGGTACGCGAACACATACAACAGCGCTATCACAGCTGCGTCGTGGCAGTTTTGCATACAAAGCGCACCTGGAGCGATCATGATCTCGTGCTTCTTGGAGCGGATGCGCAGGAACGTCATGTCGTTCGTCGGGTCGAGCGTGCGGATCGTGGACTTGGCCTTCGCCGCCAGCTGCGAGATGAGCGCCGCGTGATCCATCGCAAACTCCTCGTCGCTCGTGGACGAGTAGATCGGCACGCCTTCCTGGTTCACGATCAGCACGGCCTGCACGCCCTTGTGGCTCTTGATGCGCTTGATCGTCTCCTCGGCCTCGTACCCTGGCTGCTCGCATTCGAAGCAAAAGCGCGCACAAGTAGAGCCACAGAGCCACAGATGCAGTGTCAGTGGTGATGCACACATACGAGCAGCCAGTGTATCAAGAGGCACACACGTAGGCTATTGGTTCGGCGTTCGCTGCATCCACACACGCACCATGATTGATCCCTTCGCTTCTTGCTTCCTTGCTCTTGATCTGAAAATGTGTCTGTTTATCTTTTGGGTGAGGTTGCAAGAAGGGGCCAAAGCTTTCTTCAAGCGACCTTTCGGAAAGGTCGTCTGAAAGTTGTCTGAAGGTGACTACTTGGAGTCTTTCCAAATTGATATTTGCAAATAATATGCCATTTATGAGCCATTTGCTACTAATACAAAAATATGTCATCCCGTTACTTTGCATGTTGTGCCATTTTGTGAAATGGCTACAAATCAGCCAGCAATACCCTTGATAAGCAAGCTCACCATTCGTCTTCAATGACACTTTACTATCTGATGCTGTGCTGCTCCTGCTGCTGGCTGAAGTCGCTTGCAACCCAAGTGTCTATCACCTCGCTATGGACGACTGTTTGAGCGCCGCCGACTCGGGGTTGAACTCCGAGCTCTCGATGAATTGCAGGAACAGATTCCCCAGGCGCTTGCGGAGGCCCTCGAAACTCTTCTCCTTCCGTCCGCGGTTGAGCATGTCGGCCTCTCGATCGATGAGCTCAATGATCTCCTTTGTCAGCGGACACTCGAACTCCTTCACGGTCCATTTCACATGCAGTAGCACGTTGAGCCGCTCGTCCACCGACGCGAGTGACGTCTTCAAGCCGTGGTACAGATCCATGAGCTCCTTGGCGCGGATTGTGAACGGCGTGTGCACCTCCTTCACACCGCCGTCACCCATCTGCCATTGCTTGGGCCGCGCCATGAACTGCAGTATGGACTCGATGCGCTGCCTGCGGTTCGAGTTGGTTGCCGTGAGCTTCAGGCGGTCGATCGTCTGCAGAAGTTTGGTCTCCTTTGCCAGGATTGCTTCAAGCGCTTCCTGGCGCGCCTCGGACTCCAGTTTCACGTCTTCATGCACTTTCCGCGTCTCAAACTGACGCCATTTATCCAGTTCGTTGTACAGAACCTCAAAGTCGCTCACAGTTTTCGGGTGCATCCTGCGGAACACCTCTTTCTTCTGGTAATTGGCGTCTTCGACTGCGTTCTCGTGCGCCTCAAGCTCACCAACTACGATGATCCGTCGCTTTTGCTCCCGCAGACTGTACACGTACGCGCGCGCCTTGTAGCCTCGCCACAGTCGTTCGATCAGCAGCGCCGAGTCTTCGCGGAGACTGTCGAGCTGGTAGGAATCAAAGTAGGGCTTCGCCATCAAGTGGCGGTCGCAGGACGTGTCGAGCCGCAGGTCGCGTCGCGCCATCTGAGTACCCGACTCGCGCGACGTCTGCAGAGACCGCGTGACGAGCTCCTGGGTCTGCGTCTCTCGGTGCGCGCGCATGATGCCCAGATTCCGCCGAGCTCGCGAGAGAAAAGTCTGGAGAGAGAGAGAGGTCATACGAGAACAGTGAGTGTTGCTACCACGAAGCTGTTGCCATGACGGTCGTGGAATCGACTATTACAAGTGCAAACCTGTGCGGACGCGTGATGGAAGAGCTGCTGGGTTTTCTTGTGGCGGAAGCCGCCCAAGTACGGTTTTCGCCCCGCAAACTTCTCCACGTCAACATAGATCGTCTGATACTGGTCCTGCTCCTCTGTGAAAGCAACGTCATGCGACGAGGTGCGCAAACTGTTAGATTACAAGCCACGCGAATACACACCTGGCTCACAAGAGCAAGGCTTCTTACCGCCGTAGACCTGCACCTGGATCCGGTTGGGCATCACATACTCGCTCGTGCTCATCTTTTTTGTAACATACACCTGCAGCGTAGGCTCTTCTCCGCTATTTCCATTATTGCTGTTGCTGCTATAACTCCTGTTGAACCCGTACGCGGAGAGCGGCGTGTCGGTTAGGGTCAGTCCTGGCGCGGGACTCAGCCCTGGGAACGCGATCAGGTCCGAATTGAGCTTCAGATCGCTGCAGATTGCGCCCGTTAGTTCTGCGATCGTCGTCTCCAGTGTCACGATCACGCGGTGGCGGACGTTGTCGGGCTGCAGGATGACGAGCAGCGAGAAATCGAGCGCGCCAGTTGCCGGGTCCTCTTCTTCTCGTTGAATAGTCTCATTCCCTTGTGCACTGTCAGCGCTGTTGTCGGCAGTGCCAACAGCGTCATGCTCAGTATTGAGGCTGTCGAACGTGCCAGCACCAGCGCGGAAGAGCTCAGACATGGCCGAGCGCGCGGGCTGCTGGTCGTTATCATCCGTCTGGATCTGCATCTCGTGCGCCTCTGCGCCGTCGCCATTCTCAAACTCCATCCTGCTGAGCAAGCCGTTTGTGCTGTATGGATTGCTCCCCAATAGGTCGACCTCCGTGGGCCAAACAGACACACATCCGCACCTCTTCAAGCGCTGAGGTCGTTTCAGTCTCTCTCACACGCTCAGAGAAACGGTCGGCTCTTCTTCCATTTGGCTCTCTTCATCAGGGTCTCTCTATCAATTGGCACACTGCGGTTGGTTTGTCCTTTGGTGACATATAACTTTTGTGATTATCTATGAGGGGTGGGTATTTTTTTGTCTGCTTCTTGCTCGCAGTATTCCGGAGGCTCACTCTGGGGTTCAGTAGTGTTTTTTCTCCTCTAACTATGCTCGTCGGCCAACGTTCGAAGCTCTCACTGGAAGCGCTGCTTCTTGTGCTGCAACTTCATCTGGAACTTGTTGGACGAGCCCTGGTTCGGCACGAACTCCTTGCGCTTCTTGAGCTTCTTCACCTTGCCGGCGTCTAATGTCTCATCCCAGTAGTCCTGGCGACCGGCGTTGCGGTGCTTCCAATCCTCGTTCTTTAACTTACTCATCACGCGGTCGTGCTTGGCAGCGAGCTCTCGCTCCAGCTCCGTGGGTCCCACTGCTGCGTCGTTGCCATTACTCGAGCCATCCTCAGGCTTCTCGTCCTCCCAGCCGTTCGTCTCGCCCCACTTGTCCACGGACTTGCCGAACAGCGCGGCGCTCTTCACGCCAATATTCTTCATCTGGCGCGGGTCAAAGTGGATCTTCGTGACCTTGAGCGGCTTAGGGTCGGCCGACGGCGCGGCGGTGGCTGCGGACTTTGATGACGCAGGCGACGATTCCTCCGAGCTGGTCTGCTTCTTTGCAGCGACGACCTCCGTCACTTCTGCCACTTCGCATGACATCTGGAGAGCAGCGCACGGTCTCCACGCCGCACTTTGGTATCTGTGAAACTTGCCAATGTGGCCGCCGAACGTTGGCACAAGCGGCCGCTTGGGCAGTGCTGATGCGGTGCTTGGTGCTTCTAATGCTGGTGCTGGGACCCTTCGCTTTCTGATGTTGAAGGTCACAATGACTTGCTTTCTAGTGGACATGACCTTGGTCTCTGGCTCCATTCTACCAGACACACCAGCAGCAACAGCACTTGGCTTATCTCCACTCTCAGCGTCCTTGACGCCATCAATGTTGGTCTTCAGACTCGTAAGGAAGCCGTTCATGTCGAGCTCTTTCGCCTTTGGTCCAGTCATCACTCCGCTTGCTGCCACCGTCGCCACCTTGGCTGGGATCTCTTCAGCGCCAGGCTTGGCGATAGCGCTCATCTTTGGTTCCTCTACTGCTACAGGCTTCACCTTGGGCTGCGGTCGCTCGGACGCCGGCAGCACGCGCGAGTAGAAGAGCATGTACGCCTTCTGCTGCAGCACGGTGTCGAGACTCACCCACCGCACGCTCTCGTCGTTCATCTCGTACCACTGGCCGGACGAGCCCTTCACGAACGCGTAGTAGTGGCCACAGTCAGTCGAGTAACCCGCGTGCACGAGCACCGCGTGGAGGTCGTACTTGCACCGGCCGCGCTTGCGGTCCTCGCTCGTATTGCTCATGCCCGACGAGATGTCGAGTGACGTGCCGAACTCAATGTGCTTCTTGATCTTGCCGTACATCATATCGAAGCGCTTGAGCTGGATCACGAGCACGTTCGGACACGTCTCGATCGTCATGCCCTTCTCCGCACGGTTGAGCTTCTTGCAACTCGTGCACTTCCACGCGTTGCTGTCGTCCAGCGTCTCGACCGCCGTGAAGTGCTTGAGCGCGCCTTTCACGCTCTTGATGCCGTTGTTGATCTCGAGCGACAGGTCCAAAAAGTCATCGAAGCGCTCCGAGACGTAGTTGCACTTGACGCACTTGAGCGAGTTCTTCAATTTGCCGCTGAACGTGCGGTTCACGATCGTCGTGGCGGCCGCCGGGTGGGTCTCCAACTTGATGTTCGCCTTGCGCAGACACGAGCGCTGCATCGAGTCCAAAAGCAGGCGGAAGAACTCGTGCGAGTCCTCCTGGCGGCCGATGCGGAAGCTCTTGGACACGTGGCGGATGTTCATCACGAACTCCTTGGGCTGCAGCACGCGGCCGTTGCCGTTACCGCCGCCGCCGTTGCCGTGGATGTTCTGCAGTAGTCGGCACATCACGCGCACGCTGCAGAACCCATTCGATCCCTTGTTGATGCTGCTCTGGTTGTTGCTCTGGTTGTGCTTGCTCATGAACTTGCTGCTGATGCTGTTACCGCTACTGCCGCCAGCGAAGGACGCGAACACGTTCTTCTCGAGAAGGTACTGCACGAAGCTGGGCGTGTATGAGAGGCACTGGAGCACCGAGTTGAGGTAGCACGTGTTGCCGAGGTTCGCGAACCCAGGGCCGATCTTCTTCGAGTGTTTCCACGCCAGCAAGCGCTCAATGTCTTCGCTCTCGACCAGTACGCGCTTCTTCGCCGCAGACAATGACGACAATGCTGTGCCGGGGCTGCCGACCACTTTGCCGGTCGCTTCGTCGATCTTGCCGATCACGCGCACATTGCGCGCGCGGACGAACTCAATGCGGCGCTCGTTGACCAATGCAACCGCCGACTTGGCGTTGAACACCGCATCTTGCGCGACCGGGAACTTCGGTACTGACAACGAGCTGTTCGCGGTCGCGAGGACGGGGCCAGCGGGCGTCGAGAGCTTCACGCGCGCCTGAGGAGCCATGACCATCATGCTGCCGATCCTATCACGCACTTAGCAGCAGCTGGTGTTAGTTGCTGATTGTTGCTCGAGCCGTCCGTTCTTTTGTCGTGTACGACGCCGTGCCGTTTCGAACAGCCACACGTCCAGCAGGCAGGCAATGGATGGCGCTCTGGCTGGCTGTATGAGATGAGCGCGACTGCGAAGGCGACGCTGAGCTGAGCTGAAAGCGGCAGGAGCGTGAGCGTGAAGGTGGTGGTCGATGAGCGCAAGCGGACGTCGCGCACGCGTGGTCCTGCTATGCTGCTTGCTCTAGGCAGGCAGGTAGAGACAGAGGCTGGCGATAGACAGTCAGTCAGTCAGAAGGCGGCGAATGAATGGATCTCTTCGTTTCGCAGGCGAGCGTAGTTCATTCAGGTGGTGGGTGTGGGTGGTGGCCAGCGCCTCAATACTGGCCTCTGTTGTAATGAAGAGAAAAGGAAGGGCGCTCTATTGAGAACGTCTGCAGTACTATCAGTTTAATTACTCGCTTTATATGATATCCAACTTACACAGGTGGCACGAGACCTCGCACCATCCTGAGTTCTGAAAGGCGAGCGAGAACTGGGCTTCAAACGCAATGGACAAAACTGGGATTCAACGCTTTAGACTAACGTAAAGCTACTTCGACTGTTTGCTTACATAAACGCCAGATGATGCTTCGCTTCTAACAGCAAACGCCGCTCAAAAGTTGCGTGTGGGCGTCACGGAAACCAGCATGACTTACGCACACAGGTTGCGTCTGCTGGCGTTGGCTTGGGCGGTCACCTTGGCATTTCCATTCACGTTGGTGTTTGTGTTGGTGTTGGTGACAGTACCGACGTCGGTGTTCCGGTTCACGTTTGTGTTCGCAGTGGCTTTCGTCGTCATAGTTGCTTCAGCGTTGGCATCCGGAGTCGCATTTATGTTTCCGTTGACACCAGCGTTGGCGTTTGGAGTTGCGTTCGCGTTCGCGCTCACAGAGACCCCATTGTTAGTGTTTGGAGATGGGTTGGAGTTTCCGTTGTTTCCATTGACACTCGCAATCACGACCGCAGTCGGGTCGGCCTCCACACTCACTCCAGGATTTGCGCCAACACTCACTCCAGGGTTGGTGCCCACGCTGACAGAACTCCAGAGGTTGGCTCCAACACTCACGTCCACGAGAGGACTGTTACTGCTCAAGCCAACAAAGTTGAGCGCCGAGTTGAGGATGTTGCCGGCATCCACAGTTATGCCATTCGTACTGACACCCACAGACGAGTTGACGCCGTTCCCTCCGATGCTGGCACTCGGACTCGCAATGACGCTAACGGTCGGATTCACACCAGCGCCGACGCTGGGGGTTCACTCCGGCACTGGATTGGCGACGCTGGCGTCGGCACTCGTGACAGGGTTGGCTTTGATGTTGATATTTGGCGATACGACTCCGACGTTGGCATTTGGAGAGACCACGCCGACGTTGACGCTCACTGCTGGGTTGGACCCGGTGTTTTGATCTGCAGCTTCGATGGAGCAAACGAGGGCGACTGAGACCATGATGAGGGCGAGGACTTTCTTCACGAAGATCATGCTCGCCTGAATGGAGTGGAGGGGGGAGGGAGGTTGCCTTGGCTTGATGGAGGGTGATTTGGGAATGAGGCTTCTAGAGAGGTAGTCCCGTGTGAATGGATGCTTCGGGGGAGGTTGTTGGTCTTGGGTGGTCACATGAAGAAACGAGTCATGAGCTCAGGTGATCAGTCAGATGGTGCTCTGTTTGTGGTAAAACTAGACGAAAGACTTGTGCGACTGGAATCAACTGTTTCATCTTGGGGAGACTCCACTCTTTAGTCAACAGTTTGCGGTTGTGATTACCACAATTGGATAGGACAAAGTACACGATAGAAAAGAAAGCGGACACGGATCATCTATAGGCAAACAAGCCCTCAACTGACCCTCGAGCGCATGGTCATCATATCAACACGATGATTAGAGCATCGCAGAAGGTCCGTCGAGGTTGCTTGATCGATCTCTCAGCAGGCACCACGTTTCAAGTTAACCTGACAGCTTGACCTCAGAGTTTGTAGCGTAGCATACCCGACACCAATTCCAGACCTGATTGGATCAGCGTGACCACAACTCCAGTGAGCGCTGCATAACGGCAGGTGATACCAATTTGGTGTTCATGGCAGAAACATTGCGTGACGTACTTACGTTGGGAGTTTGTGTGGTGTGCTGCTAAGCCCACAGATTTGTGCTAGAATATTCGCATTGCGTTGTTGTTGACACAGCATCTAGGATACTTTTGTGTACCGGACAGCCAGACGTATCGAATATCGACGAGGATATGTAGCGGTCATGTCATGTAAAATCGCCCGTTTTGTTCTCAGATGTGCTGAATGTACCCTTATATAATGAGTATCATTTCATTCGAAATGCAGAAACCGATTTAAAATATCTTCATATCAAGACGTTTGTATCTAAAATAAATATATTTTCATGAAAGAGGTATTTCAGATTATCAAAGATAAGAAGGATATCCTGAACTGGCTCTTTGTCGAGATGGATGGCTACACTCCCTCCTCCACACAGCACATTTCAGTGTAGCTCTTCAGTGCCATACACTGTGCAACATGCAAACACACACAAAAAGTGCAGCCACTCGCGAGAAGTTAAGCCACCCGCAAACGCCGACCAGTTAATCCCGCAAGAGCGCCAGGGAATCCCGCTTGAGCACCCGTACTGAGACCCCCAATCCCCGCTTGAGCACCAGCACCGAGACCAGGAAGACTTGCTTGAGCGCCAGCATCCATCCCGGGGAGCCCCGCGGAGGCCTGAACTTGGCCCAATGGGTTCGCACCGGCATTCGCAGTCAGTCCGAAGAAGTTGACGCCTGCAGTCGGCGATCCGTTTTGGTCCACGCCGGCACTGAGCATGTTGCCAAGCCCGAGACCGGACAACATGTTCGTCAATTGCTGAGCGACTTGACTCTCTCCAATCACGTGGTCTGCATGGAGAGCTGAAGCGGCGGTGAGCACGGCGCACGTCGTGAGGAACTTCTTGGAGACCATTGTTGCGTGGCTCGCTTGGCTTGCTTCGAGAGGGTTAGCGGCACTGAAGATGAAGTAGGGATATCTCGTTGCTGAATGGAACGAGGAGAAGGACCGCGATTTGGGAAATGAGTATCCCGATTCAGCATGTTCATGCGGATTACTTTATTTTGCTATCTGTGTTATGCAGAGTAGAGGAAAGTGGGAGGGGAGGGCATTTCCTTCTCGGTGTTTGTCGGCGGAGAGCAATGCAGAGTACATGAACGTAGAAGCCCTTGCGAAATTGCACGTGTCTTGCTCGCGTATAGACTCTTGACAGAGAATCAAAACTGTAGATAATTTATTAACAAAGTAAAAGGATATGCGAAAGCGAGCCGGAAGAGGATGCTCTGACATTTATGACTGCACAATACCCGACAGAGGTGCTCTGCCACAGATGCATGACTATTCTCTGTCTCCAGACCACAAAGAACAACATTGAATGCCTTTGCTATAAGTTATAGTTTCTACTTTGCGGCGGATCATTTCTTGAAATCTGGAACCAAATGAAGAAACCGAAAAGCACAGTCGTGGATTCAGAGCCACGAAATTCGTGTTGTACAACTTTTGCTTTTACGCAACACACAATCATATTCGCAGACCTATTACGCATAGGCAAAGAGGTAAAGTCGCTAACAAGCGGCCGCATCATGCTCTGCTTAGTTCGAGCGCAAGTTTCTGCGA
>JALBZZ010000740.1:0-15815 GCA_038051095.1 Globisporangium irregulare
TTCGCTTCTGGTCCTTCTTAAGGTACGGCTTCTTCCGAGCCGATCTGCCGTTCAATCCCGCCTCCTTGATGCGATTCCGGATGGTTTGAGGGCGCACGGCGACATCTAATCCCTCGTTCACCTGTGCGGCTAGAACAGACGCACTAATGAAGCGATTGCGCTCAACCTCACGAACGATAGCCCGGTCGGTGATCACTTTGGTTGCTCGAGGGCGTCCAGTGCGACGGCCGTTGGCGCAGTGGCCGTGGCGCTGGTACCGGAAGGTGATGCCCTTGACTGTCGTGACGGGGATCCCGAGGAGTTCGGAGATCATGCCATTCGACATGCCCTGCTTCCACTTGCTAACGCAGAGCCGGCGAATCTCGAGCGGATGCTCCTTCCGCTTCTCCATAGCGTGTAGCTGGAGGTGGAGGTTGGTGGTTATCGTCGTTGGTGTGTTGGAGCGAGGAGCATATAGGAAAGTGACTCTCAGAAAGATCGAAGTGGACGTCGTGCAGCACGATGACTTTGTCACGCATACAAAAACCAAGTCTAAATCATTGAGACCGTCACTTTTTACACTACGGTACTTTCACACATTTTTTTCCGCCATTGATTGGCGGAATTCGGTGATGTTTGTACCGCCTCTGAACCTTGGAGGAGGAACACCACGTTCTTGCGCATCTGTCTGTGTGATTTGCGCGCCAGACGAGCAAAAACTCGCTTCTCAATCAAACGAGTCATGAAAACAAAAGTTCAAAGTTCTGGCAGACCGTGACTTATTGGACCAACTGTACTGGTATACTGATATTGATCAGTAATTTTCAACCCATCACGAAACACCGGTATGAAACCGGTTGATCCTCTCCCTCTTTTTGTTTGAAATCGCCCAAAGCGCGCTTTTTGAGCCAAAGAAAAGAAAGCCAAAAGGTGAAAAGGACAAAGAGAGCGAAGATGAGTGACACCACCGCCGCCGCCGCCGCCACCGACGCGCCAGTCGTCGTCGCAGAAGAACAGGAGACCACCACCACTCCTATCACTTCTACCACTACGACTACCTCCACTGCTGAGACAGAGGAAACCAGCGCGACCACTGAAGATGAGGTGGAGGAAGTGACGCAGTCGCTCGAAGAGATCCTCGCGCTTGGCCAGGGACTCGACGACGAAGACTACAAGGCAGAGCTCGACGTGCTGCAGAACGACCCGAACTCGAACCTCTACTCGGCTGTGACGTTCGAGGAGCTCAACCTGTACGTTGTTATCTGCTTGTGTGTATGTGTATGTGTGCATGTGTCTATGGGTGTGGTGCGAATGCTGTGCGTCTTGCGGACAGCTGGGTGGAAATCGGATGTGTTACGATTTGCTGCGCTCCTGCCGCGCTGCCTGTGATGCTAAAACACTGACATAAATATCGTTTTGCTGTGTGTTTACAGCCCAGCGATGCTGCTGAAGGGCGTGTATTCGATGAAGTTCTCGAAGCCATCGAAGATCCAGTCCGTCGCGTTGCCATTGATCCTCGCCGAGTAAGTGCTGTGCATCTATCTGCCTGTATCATCCATCCACAAAATAGATCAATGTCACTGACTGAGCGTTTACTATCCCTATTCATTACAATAGCCCGCCTGAGAATTTGATCGGCCAGGCGCAGAGCGGATCCGGCAAGACCGCGACGTTCGCGCTCGGCATGCTCTTCCGTGTGGACGTGAATCTGAAGGCCCCACAGGCGCTCTGCGTCGGTCCGACCCGTGAGCTCGTGCGCCAGATTATGGCGGTCGTGAACGCGATGGGCAAGTTTATTGGCGTGCAGACGTTCCTCGCGATCCCGGGTGTCGACGTCGCCAAGGGCGAACAGGTGCAGGCACAAGTGGTGGTCGGCACGCCCGGCCGCGTCGAAGGGCTCATCAAGAAGAAGCAGCTCGACACACGCCACATCAAGATCTTTGTGCTCGACGAAGCCGACGTGATGGTGTCGGAGGACGGCATGCGCGACCGCTCGGTCGCGATCAAGAAGATGATCAAGAACCGCAGCTGCCAGTACCTGCTCTTCTCGGCGACGTACGCCGACGAAGTGCGCGATTTTGCGCAGCGCATGGTGCCGGATCACAACATCATCACCGTCAAGAAGGAGAAGCTCACACTGGACGGGATCAAGCAGTTCTGGATTGACTGCAAGACCAAGGACAACAAGTTCAAGGTGCTCTCGGACATCTTTGCCGTGCTCACGATCGGCAAGTGTGTGATCTTTGTGCAATCCCGCGACACGTGCAAAGAGCTCACGAAGCGCATGCGTGCGGGCGGCCACTCGGTCGGCATTTTGCACGGCGCCGACATGGCGCGCGAAGTGCGCGACCAGGTCATCGACGAGTTCCGCGCCGGCACGACGAACGTGCTGATCACAACGAACGTGCTCGCGCGTGGCATTGACGTCGCGGGCGTGTCGCTCGTTGTCAACTTTGATATCCCGCTCAACCGAGACCAACAGCCGGTATGTGGATGTGCTTGGATGACTGTTTGGAATATTGACTGCTGTGACGTATCAAGAGATTCTAATCCCGTGTGTTTGTGTGTTTACGCTTCCTATAGGACCCAGAGACGTACTTGCACCGCATCGGTCGTACCGGTCGCTTCGGTCGCAAGGGCTGCGCGATCAACTTTGTGCACGACGACCGAAGCAAGCAGCATCTGGCGGAGATCGAGGCCTACTACGCGCGCGAGATCGTGCAGGCGCCTGCCGACGACATTGAAGAACTGGAGAAACTGCTCGCCTGGGACTAAGTAACAACCGCTGCAGTCCTGTGGTAGCCGATTCATTTCCCATTTTGTGTGTTGCAGATCGCTTTGATTAAAGAAGAGCAGAGAAGATGAAAATTCAGAGAGGAGATAGTACCAGCAAAGAAAGCGATGAATAAGAATATACAACCAGGTTTGCGCTTTTGAGTGTGGCGGATTGACTATGAGAGAGAGAGGTTGTTGTTAGTTGAGTCCTAGAGCGTGAAGCAGAGCATTCTTCATCAATATGTTTGACCACCAACGCACTTGCGAAGCTGATCCCGACATCCGTCCAGCGACTCTAGCTTCTCTCGTAAATGTCCCTGACCTGGTTAGCTGCTGGAGATCAATGCCAGCTTGCTATATAGGAAATGTACACCAGCAACCATCTTTTGACCATTTGTCATTAATTTTGACCTCGTTCTTCTCTCAACAAGAGGTGTTCTTCAGGCAAGGTAACGAGCGCGTCGAGTAAAACTGAGAGCGAGAGAACGAGGCACATCCATCATCTCGACCTGTCAAGAATAGGGAGACAAGAAGTCAGCCTCAATCATGGTATTGTGATGTAGAGCCCAGTTGTTCTCTTGGCCACCTCACAGTCCACTTCACTTCGCTCTCACACGCGATGCCTCGTCAACGAAATGTAACAAAGGGTCACGATATGCTCTCAGAACGAAGCATAAGAAGAAAACAAACATGCAGTCGGGTTTGGGATCCTCATTCCGCGTTTTGCTCCAGAGCAAGCAAGTGTGCCTCATTGCCCTCCCAGTCCAGTCTCCTCCTCGTGTCCCCAAGTACTCCTGAGTTGCCACCAAGTTCGTCAGCCATGAAGATCGTCCAGTGTCTCGCAATCGCCGCATGTGTCGCGTTCAGCGGAGTCGCTGCTCACGATGCCGCCGTCACCACCACCGACAAAGCCAAGAGTGCCACCTCGACTGAGAGCAGCCCGAGCTCCTCACTGGCGTCGTCAACTGCCTCCGCTACCACCACTGCTGTTCAACCTGAAAGCAGCGTGAACTCTTTTCTGGGAAATGCTGGTATTGGCGATGCCAAGAAACAAGAAGGCTACGACAACTACGACAAGAAGGACCACAAGAAGAAGAACAACTACGGCGATGACTACGACTACGACAACGACTATGGCAAGAAGAACGTGTACGGCTACGACGACTACGATAGCTACGACAAGAAGAATGACTACTATGACTACGACTACAATAACTATGGCTACGGTGGGGTCTACGACAACTACGGCAAGAACAACTACGGCTACGGCAAGGGCAACAACTACGGCTATGGCGGATACGGCGGTGGCTACGGAAATGGCTACCCAAACAACTACGGCTATGGCGGATACGGCAACAACTACTATGGCAAGAAGGACTACGATTATGGTGGATACGGTGGTGGTTATGGCTACAATGGCTACAATGGCCCTAGCTACGGCTTTTGAGACTTCCCTCAGTTCTACTTCTAGGCAAGAAGAAGGCAAAACAGTTGGAATCGTAGGTGTGTAATGTACGTTGAGTGGATTTGCGCAGCAAACGTGTAGGAATGTCGATCGGTCGCACCATGTAAGAGGACCAATTTGAATGGGAGAGAACGTGTCATGTAATAGCTTCTTAGTTTCAAGTACCTCCAAGAGAATCAATCAAACACCTTCGAGGATCCTCAGGTGTGTATACTTCACGCAGCCCTTGTATGTAGGTGGCTCCAGAGTTTGAGTTTGGATTCGCTCACCAGGAGGACAGCGCTGGTGAAAAAACTCGGTTGTATTGCCTTTCTCCCTGTAAAAAAATGTGCATCTCCTCTGGTCCTCCTCTTCTGGTCTACTCTCTTCCCAGACTCTCTATACGCTAAAAAACTTCAACTGCTTGTCTTCGCCGCCGCTCACGAACGCCACCTCCGCAGGCTCTGGTCGCCATGCCACGTCGAGCGCCTTGCCGTCATGGGCCGCGATCGTGTGCAGAGGCACCGTGCTTCGCGAGTCCCAGATCTTGACGCTGCCGTCGTAGCTCGAGGACGCGAACAGACTCGCGTTCGACGGGTGCCATGCCACGGCGCTCACCCACTCCTTGTGCGAGCTGAACGTGCGCTGCACGAGGTTCTCGCCGTTCTGCGTCGCGCGCGGGTCCCACAGGCGCACGCAGTGGTCTGGGTGTGACGACAGCACGAGGCCGTTGGCGTTCACCGAGATATCCGTGATCGCGCGGTTGCCCGTGAGCGTCTGGACGCAGCTGTGGGTTGTGAGGTCCCAGAGACGCACGGATCGGTCGCTGCTGCCGGAGATCACCTGGTGCTCGTGCTGCGGATGGAACGCCACGCCCGTGATGTAGCTCGTGTGGCCCACAAGCACGATCTCCGCCTCCAGCTGGCGGAATGTGACAGCGCTGGCGCCAGACGACGAGCTCTTCTGCTTCTTCTTTGGCTGCGCACCTTCCGAAGCGCCGGACGATGATGGCTCGCCGCTAGTCGACGCCTTGGTATCCCACACGCGCACAGTGTTGTCCCAGCTGCCCGTGAGCGCCTGGTTGCTCGACGCGCGCAATGCGATCGTGTCCACGCTGTTCAGGTGTCCTGTGAATGCTGCGACCGCCGAGATCTGCTTCGAGGCCGTGTTGTACAACCAAAGCTGGCCGGTCTGGTCCTTGCCGCTCGTCACAATGTAGTACTCGTTCTGCTTGCTGAACTGCACGCTCACCGCCTTGATCGCGCCTTGGTGTGCCTTGAGCGACGCCTTGCAGTCGCCCTCCGCGTCGTACACGCGCACCTGGCCGTCGTAGCAGCCCGTGACGACGACGTCCTTCGCGACCGCGACCGCGCTCACCCAGTCCGGGTGGTTTGTCTCGTTCTTCTTCTCTGGCTGCGGCAGTGCTTCCACGTACTCGAGCGTCAGGAGCGACTCCTCCGACACGCTATTCTGCTGCATGTACTTCTCGAGCGACGAACGCAGGAAAAGCTCATCGATGAGAAAGTCGAACGGTTTGGGCATCGCCGTGTTGAGCAAGTGGTTCACGACCTGCGAGAGCCCTTGGCGGTTCAGACGCGTGGGCACCGCGAACGGCGTCTCCGTCACGCGGATCGCCTCATTCTTGGTGACGAATTTTACACGAACCTGCAGAAAACAAGGAACACGAATAATACAGAGAGAGACTGGCAATGAGCTTATGGACGCACAACGTGCTGCACTCGCAATAGAGACAGCTACGCATGCGATGCACGCACTTGCGGTCCTTCTTCGTCCATCGTAAAGTAGCTCCTCGGGTCGCTTTGGCGCTTGCTCTTGTGGTGAGTATTATGATGTGGAAATCCAATCACGCCGCTTCAGTGACCCGACTTTGACTGGAGGGTGAGGTGGGCATCCTTTTCCACCAATAAAACTGCTTCAAAAATGTCAATAATATATTTGATTGGTTAAAAGTTTGTAAAATGCTTGCTTTGAACAATTAACAGCAAATTGGATGCAACGCTCACACATACGCCGCAGATATCTACTGGGGTAACCAGGGGTTACCGCATGGTTACCCTTTCAAGCTTCCAGTTCACAACTCAAGAAAGAGCACACCAAATGGTGCGACCGCCGCCGCCACCACCTCCTCGTAATGGATACGGTGGCGCGTTCGTGGAGCTCTTGGCGGCGCTCGGCTACGACCGCGGCGACCTGAGCGCCGAGATATTCGACGCGCTCTTCGCGCTCCCGTCGATGCGTGTGCAGGCGTTCCTCGAGTGGTTCCTGTCGTCCATCACGCCGCGCCAGTCGGTTCCTCTCGCGCTGGGCAGTGCGAACGACTACGCGATCTACGCGGCACTCGTGGACAGGCACATGGGCTCGCAAGGGCTACTGATAGGAGACGATCTGGTCGTGCAAGAGCGCTTGTGTCACGCAGACGCGCAGAGTGACGAGTCGCTCGATGCGCTGCTCGCGCGGAACACCGGCTTGGAGGAGGAGATCACGCAGCTCGAGGCGCAATTGCAGCGAATGAACACCAAGAACGACAAGATCGCAAAGATGGTGCAGCGAGCGGCGCTGCAAGCGGATGCACATACAAGCAGTAGCTCTCAGCAGTTTGGTGTGGAGAAAGAGCACTTCAGCGAGGTTGGTGTGTGTGTGTGAAAATGATTTGTGAGGCGGACTCCTCGACTAACTAACGCACGTCAACTGTGTTTGTGGGGATTGGTAGCTGCTTGTAGAGCTCCATGCGCCAATTACAACAAACAGAGCTGCAGCGTCAAGTGAGCGCACCGCGCAGCATATAAGCACACAGATTGATAGCATCATTGAACATTTAGCTACCGCAACCAGTATCGATGATGCACCACCACCACCACCACCACCACCACCACCACAACCATTGACATCAGGGAGACAATACACAAGCAATCCGTCAGCGCAATGGAGGGAATGCATGTACCAGCAGCCATTGGCGGCGTTCCAGGACATGGAACTCCGGAATCTGGACGAGCTCAAGTCCAAAGTGGCATCGATCGTCCTGGGGAATCCAGATTCGCACAGCCACGGAGGTGCAGGAGCCCTCACATTAGCAACAACAGGATCTACAACACAGAACGATCACTCGGCAATAGAGGCGGATGCTGGCAGTGTTGGTCACGAACAGCAAGCGCAACCGCCGTCGTGGCTTCATAACTCGGATCCTGCAGCTCTGCAGCTCTACGAGCAAGACGCTCTCATCTACAACAAGTACGTGGGTGTATGTATATGTGATGGTTGTCTTCGGGTGGTGATTTCGTACTGACGATCATCGTGACTATTGTGATGCGCTTATCAGGTGTTCATTAGAGCTCGCGCGTTTGGAGAAAGCGTACGCGATTGGCGAGCAGGACGCGCTGCTTGCGCGCATGCAACTTGCGAAGAACGAGTCGCTCTGGCAGCAACTCTCCGAGACCAAGCACTTGTTGTTTCAGCAGCACCAGCTCATGAATCCAAGTGCTTTGAGTATGAAGCGAGCGAAGCTGTTGGAGTCCATTGAAGCCACAAAGCAGGAGCTCAAGAGGTTCGTGCACAGTGTACTTCCCAAAGTGTTTGAAGAGATGGCGTTTCTCAAATCCACGACAATCCTGCTGGGCAGCTACGAGCAGAAGCTCTGGCGCCAGGAGCTCCGCTTCCTCAAGCTGCGCGCGCTGCTGGACGCTTTCGACCATCAGCATGGACGGCTCAAGTGAGTATCAAGCGTATCATTGTTTCTGTATTGTTCTTGTGTGGATTAACTGGTGAGCGTGCTGGTTCATCGACAAAATGATTTGCAGGCTCGTGCACCGCCTGCTGGATGCGGAATGGGAAGATCTTGTGGCTGCAGACGCCATTCTCGGCAGCTTCTTCAAAGACGTACAGACAGAGAACTCACAGATCCAGGCGCGTTTGACACATGGCATCACAGCCAATGGCGGGGGTGCTCGTAATACCAGCAACAGCAGTGGTGCTGCTAGTAGCTCGATTCTGCGGTCCAGCGTGATCCCAGACGCAGATGAAGTCACGCACGCGCTCTACGACTACATCCAGCATCGCGTCCAGTCCAACCAACAGCAGCGCACAATACCTAATGGTGGCAATGCTGAAAACACTCGAAGGCATTCTTTCCGAGTGCGTACGTTCGATGAGCTCGTGCGTATCTGTAACCAGAAGCGCGCAGAGGAAGCCAGCGTCTCAGACAATCTTGATCACGTCGAGCAAGAGTGGCTCCAGGTGTACAAACGGCAGCGCGAGGGCTTGCTCGCGCTCCGAAAGGAGCTCTTTGGAGACTCGGCGTCGTCCACACCAATGTTCCTGCCGCCAAACCTCGTTGATTTTCTCCAGGAAGTGGTCGCTGCCAAGGAGCATACGGAGCAGGAGCTGCACGCTGCGCTCGAGTCGCTGCGCATGAAGAAGCGCGAGGTCGCGATGGACCCGTCCAGGCGGCAGCAGCAGATAGAGAACTTTGCGCGCCTGAAGCAGGAACTGATACAAATGGGCAGGCTCCCCAGCCCATAGTGATGGATGTGAAGCTTGGCTGTTGTAACTATTTGAGTGTGCACATGAAGAGCAGTGTGTTAGTAGTACTGAGTGTTTGCAGTTGTAACAACGTGGATTGTGTTGGTATCATGAAGCAAAGCTGTTGGGCTGGTGTTCATCGTATTCAGCTCAATCCGAGCAATTTGTACTTGGAAACAGTTTTAAAAGGAGTTAGGGAAATGGTTGGCATGCGCTGATGGGGAAGGCAGAGTGACAAATCATCAACAACAAGAAACAAATACTTAATGGGAGACTACGGTCGGTGGCACGTAGCCGGGGTTGACCATCGACTGCGCGGCCTGCGCCACGAATTGCGGGTTCTGCTGCGCCTGCGCGAACACATATGCGCCGGCCTTGGCCGCGTAGTCCTGGTTCTGCGCAAGCAACTGCGCGGTTTCCTATTTGGTATCAAAGACACCAAACAGCATATTGGTATCAACAAAGTCAGTACGGGCTGATATTTTTGGTAGCTCTTCATGAGTTAGTGATAATGGTGACGATAGTGATCGCAAGCTCACCTCGGAAGCGCCAGTGTACGAAGCCGTCGGGTCCATCGTGGACGAGAGGTGGCCGTTCTTGAATTCCGGGTGGCAGTTGATGATCAGGAGCTCAAACAACGCGTTCCCGCACATGAGGATGCCCACAAACTTGGAGAACGAACCGGTCATGCCAAAGTTCATGAAGCCCACACTGTGTTGGAAACCGGTCAGTCAGCGCATTCATTTACACAAGATATATATGAGTATTATTGCTTGTAACATGCGAGAGGAATAATCAAGCAAACATGAGCGAATACTTACAAGAAGAGGAACGTGGCGCGGCCGCGGTAGGTGAAGAGGAAGCCAAAGTACTGACGGATCGTCGGCTCCATCGACGCAAAGCGGCACTCGAACGCTAGCAGCAGCAGCGCAAAGATACTGCGTCGTCACATCAGTCATGGAGCAAGAGAGCGAGACACACACACATAGATAAATCAGCACCGTAACAGCAATCATCATCAAAAACGTATTCAATCGCTTGGCTTACATGGTGTAGATCGAGATAAGGAAGCTGGTGATGTCGAGCACGACAAGGTCAAAGATGCCCGAGAAGCCCGCGAACGCCTGCATGATCGCGAGTATGACGTTCACGTAGCGCAGCGTCTTGATCAGCGTCTGCGCGTCCATACGCTTCACCCTGTCACGCACATTCACACCCACACATGCAGCTCATTAGTCTACCATCGCATGCGCGCACGCACCACGCACATAGAGATCCCATTCCAGGCGCCTACTCACTTCTCCACATAGCCCTGCTCCTGGGGGATCTGGTCGTTGAAGGACGTAAAGTTCTTGCTCATGTCGGCGTCTGGTGCTGTGGCTGCTGCGGTGGGGTCGAGAGAGTTGGCGAGTGAGTGGTGCGCTGTCTGTGGGTTCAGCGGCTCCTTCAGCTGGGCTGCGTCGCTGTTCTCGCGCGCGTACATCATGGCGCTGCGGTTGCTTCTCCTGTTTATTTAGCTTTGAGTGGGCGAGAAATGGGGAGAAAGGAAGGGACGGACCTTCAAGGCGCTCGCTCATCTTCCCGCAGAAAATGATTTCCAGTTGCATTTCATATGCGTATTAGTATAATATTTAGATTCGATTATATTATATCGAGTGAAGAATTTTACATAGCTATTTTACAGCTGTACATCTATTTTTGAATGTATATATCTGTGAGATAGGCATATTATCAGCATTTGAAAAATGAAATTGGCATTATTTCGAAAAAGAAGCGCACGTGACCTTTCTGTCTGCATAACCTGTCGGAAATAATCCGAGGTGTGTTAAAAAAGAACCCAGAAAAGTGAGGTTAAACCTGTGAAAACGAATATTCGGGTCAGTAAATCAAACGCGGCTGGTTTATGCGCATGGGTTCACTCCTGGGTTGCCTGCCTGCTGTGTCATGTAAAAAAGTCAGCGAGCAGCTCATTGAAATGGCAGGAGCTCATTCATTTGGTTTCAAAATGCAAAAGATCTTTATTCAACGCACACAGACTCACATCCACACGCTTTCTCTTTTCCTCCTCCACTGTATCATCAATCAAGCTTGAGCTGGTCCCTCCAACGAGAGCAGCAGGACTCGACTCTCTTGACACTTCTGTAAACACCATTGCTGCTCTAAAGGCTGACGAAATGAGGTCTGAACAGCTCTCTCTCTCTTTCTCTCTCTCTCTCTCTTTCTCTCTCTCTCTCTCTTTCTCTCTCTCTCTCTTCTCAAACCTCCATCGCCAATCGCTCCTTGTTTCCCTAGTGCCGCGAGTCTCGAACTCGAACCTCCACAGCAATACCACAGTACTCACTCACTCGCCCTCACTCAAACCCACACTCGTTCGATCTCTCTACTTGTTGTTCTTCGTGATCACGCGCGTAGATCGGAATGTGAAGTCGTCAAAGTATTCGCGCTCGCGGTCCACCGAGTCGAGCATGCGCCACTCGGGCGTGTCCACAGGCACCTGATTGATAAACTCGTTGTCCACATACTTGACGTCTGCGTCGTCAATCACGTCCGGGAGCCACTCGGGCTCCAGTTTCTTCTCCTGCAGTGCGTCCCAGTCAATGCCGTCGAAGAACGGGTGGTTCATGATCGAATACGGAACGGTTTCGTTCGCACCAAGACGCTTCTGCGGGTCGCGCTCGATCAAACCTGCCAAAAGCGACTGCACGTCTTCTGGGAGCTCAGGCGGAATGTACAGGTAGCCTTCCTTGATGTTGCGGTACATGATCGCCTTGTTATCGTCTTTGAACGGCGTCCGTCCGACAAACATCTCGAAAATCAGAATACCCAGACTCCACCAGTCACACGACTTATCGTACTCTGCGCCGTCTTTTTCTTTGGCATCAGCGGCGGCGAGCACTTCGGGGGAAATGTACTCGGGAGATCCTGCGAGCGAGTGCGACTTGGGGCCGCTCTTCCGCGCGTATGTGGACAGCCCAAAGTCCACCAGCACCACGTGTCCGTCCTTGGCAATCAACACATTCTCCGGTTTCAAGTCGCGATAAATAATATCAACACTGTGCAAGTGCGCGAGTCCAGCGACCAGTTCGGCGGCGTACAGCTGGATGCGGCTCGGCGTGAGCTTCAGCTCGCCACTCTGGTTCAGGTTCAGGTGGTGACGCATATCACCGCCGTTGTAGAACTCCATACCCATGTAGATCTTGTCTTCGTTCTGGAACGCAAACAGCAGCGACGCCACAAACGGGTGGTGAACGTCGCGCAGCATGTCGCGCTCGATCTTGGCGTTGCGACGCTGGGTCTCGTCCATGCCGATCTTGCTGATGATCTTGATCGCGAAGATCTTGCCCTCGGGTCCCCGCGCAGAGAGCACGCGGCCAAACGAGCCCGTGCCCAGCACCTTGAGCAGCTCAAAGTCCTCAATCTTGAGCGTCGATTTCGATTTGCCGCGTGACGACATTTCCTGCGTTTGCTGGTGCTGTTGGTGTCCGCCACCTACTCCTGCCTCGTCCTCGTTGCCCACTGACGCAGACGAGATCATCGAACGCGCGAGCGGATCGTCGTCGTCATCGTCCACTTCTTCGACCTGTCCGGACAAAATCATGTTCATCTGGTGCTGGTAATCTTTCTGCATCCCAGGATCCAGGTGGTTCACGTTGAAGCGGTAGTACTTCCACGTACTGTTCGCAAATCGACGCTCGCCGCCGACTTGGTGCAGAATGCCGCTTCGGATCATGCACGTGCCCAAATGCAACGCTTCTTCCGGCGTCGAGCACGTGACACCACCTTCCATGGGACGGTTTGGGCCGTGGCGAAGCATCCAGTCGACGCCCTCTTTTCCTGTGATCACCATCGGATGCGGCTTCAGGTACAGACTGCGATCCCGACTCGGCACTTCCTTGCGCATCTGCTCGCCGCACGACCAGAGCTGCCAGAGACTCGGCTCCCGCACAATTCGACTCGAAATCTTGAGTTTCCCCTGTACGCGCTTCATTTTCCCACCCGGACGCAGCTGCAGATCGTACCACGCGACGCGCTCTTCGCCGCTCGTGTTCAGGTCCTCGAGACTGAGCAGCAGGCGTCCGAGGTCTTCGTCTTCCACGCGGCCTTTGTCCTTGCACTTGAGCAGTAAGTACTTGGCCTTCACGAGATTCGTCTGGATGCCGAAAGTGTACTCTTCTGCTGCCGCAGCCGCGCCAATACCGAGCGGCTGGTGGCTCTCAATGCGGCTCTCCATGGATCGCAGCACCGCCGCTTTCAGCGGACTCCACACGGGGTTCATCTGTCGCAACGGGGGCGTGCGCTGCTTCTCGCCGCGGATCTCACGCATCTGGTCATCCAATAGCACGAGTGTACAGTACACGTTGCGCGCGCGGCCGAGCATGCCCGGGAGCAGCTCCGCGGCTTCAATCGGCGTCACCTTGAGCAGAAATCGCCGCTTCGACTTGACCTGCGCTTTCGCACTGCTGTTGCTGCGGCTCTTGTCGCCTGCCAGCCCACATACGTATTAAAACCTGTCAGCATCTCCCCGCGAGTGATCATCACGCATACACAAACACCTAGCCCATCGACCAGCACACACGAACGGACCTGCGCTCATGCTCTCCTTGCGACTCAGCGAGCGCGCGTTCATGCTCTCCTTGCGGCCGAGCATCCTGCCTGCTGTCTTCTTCTCTCTTCGCTTTGTTCGTCCTCGGCTTGTGGTGCGTGGAGTCGCGTCGTTACCTCTCCCGCGTCCCCCCCTTCCTGCTCTAATGAGTCAGTCAAATAAATCGGCAGAGCGAGCAGCTCTTTTTGAGACACAAACAGCCGACGGACGACAACACGGCCTCGCTCAGTCCCGTCTTCCGCGTACGAACGCACGCACACGCACAGCCAGTCAGTCGATCGGATGCGCACACAGCAGCTCACGTGTCTCTGTCCGTCTGCTCAATGAGAGATGGAGATAGAGAGCGCGCTGGCACGGTATGGGCGGGCGGCGCGTTCACACACAGAGAAAGCTTTGAATTGAATGCGGCTTGAGCGTTTTTAGTGTTTGGTTGCCCGTCACAAAATGCAATACAACACACTGGCGTTTCCTTTTTGGTTCAAAAATTGCAGTTTTTTTCCCTTTTATCGTGAAAGAACCTTAAAAATTCAAGGTTTTAGGGTTATTTTAGCGCAGACAACAAAAACGAGGTTGTATTAACCAAAAATCAAAGCTGTTTCTAACGGATTTGAAACTCATAGTGCTAAAAAACTATTTAGAAGCCATGACATCTCAAATGTGAAAGACCGCTCCATTGCGTTGTACCCCGGTTTCTGAGTAAATCGATACCGATATAGAACAAAACTCATTGATCTGATTGGCTGGAAGAGCACCTTCACTCTTGAGGTTTATCAATTCGAAGATGTTATTCATTCTCGAGAGTTAAACTTCGTTTCATTATTGGAATGATGCTGGAGAATGTGCTCACAATACAAAGAGCACCTTACATTTTGACTTTGTATGCGCGAGAAGCAGAGTGAACGTCTTTGTGAGCAGTTTGTCCAAATTCATTCCCATCGCAATTCATAGCCTGTCTTTTTGCATTTCTTGGAGCTGTATTCCGCTATCGACGGTCAACGGAAAAATAGAGGCAGCTCTTTAAACAGCAAAGTGCGCCGCATAGATAGATAAAGGTTTTCGGGATGGTACTTTTTTATTCTGAAAACGCAAAACTAGAACAGAGACAGTACTGTCGATTTAGTGTATTTTCCCTAATTCTGTTTCAGTGCTGAAGCCAGCAGAAAAAGACGACCCCGTCAACACCAACTTTGAAAGTCCAATTTAGCTCTGACCCACCATGAATCGCCTCCCGCTGGACGCATCTCTTCGAGGTGCTTACTGCGCGCGCGTGGACGGCGTGTTCCTCGACGACATGCGCTTCACGATCAAGGGTGTGAGCTACTTCGGCATGGAAACCGACATCCTCGTGCCGCACGGGCTCTGGGGCGGCGACGCGTCCACGACCCTCGCGGAGATCGCACAGCTGCTGACTGCCCATCACTTCAACTTGGTGCGCGTTCCACTCGCTGTGAGCGCGGTGCTGGAGAACGCGCAGGTGGACAGATACAAAATGGGCAACGAGAAGGCACTGCTGGACGCATTCACAGACCGAGAGCTGCGCTATCTAGACGTACTGGACTACGTTGTCCAAGAGTTTGCTAAACACAAGCTGCTCGTGCTCCTGGACGCGCATGTGCTGGTACCGGGGGGACCGATCACGCCGCTCTGGTACGACCAGCCGAGTCGCAGAGACTGGGTGCAGCGAGCGTGGGCGATCTTGGCAGACCGATACAAGGATGTGTGGAATGTCATTGGCGCAGATGTGAAGAACGAGCCGCACGGCGAAGCGACATGGGGAAGCGGCGACCGCGCCACGGACTGGCGACTCGCAGCAACGGAGCTCTTGGAAAGCATTTTGAGTATCTGTCCACGGTGGCTCATCTTCATCGAAGGCGTTCAGTTCTCAAGACATTCGTCACAAGCAGATGTGCAAAGCAAACTGCCGTGCTTTTGGGGCGAGAACCTGGAAGGCGCAGAGAAGTTCCCCATTGAGCTTTCGGTTCCTGAGCGACTCGTCTACAGTCCGCACGTGTACGGACCCGATGTCGCGGATCAATCGTACTTTCACGATCCACAGTTCCCAAAGAACATGCCGAGCGTCTGGGACGCGCACTTTGGGTTTGTCCAGAGGAAGCAAATTGGGCCAGTCGTCGTGGGCGAATGGGGAGGCAAGTACAGGAACGAAGCAGACCGTGAGTGGCAAAATGAGTTTGCGAAATACCTGGAAGCCCAGTCGATAGACGCTATCTACTGGTGCGTGAATCCAAACTCTGGGGACACAGAGGGGCTACTTGGAGACGATTGGCGGACACCAAACGTCGAAAAGCTGCGCTTGCTGTCCGGGTTCCGAGGCTCGAGCGTCAAACTTTGAAGCTTCTGAATTCTCAGACACGCGTGATCAAGTTCCTAAGAACAGTGGTTGGTCAGATTGCTGACACCTGATACGATTGCTCTACATCGATCTGTCGATCGCGACGAAGCTGGACTAACAGCAACTAA